>RJWM01007571.1:0-77364 GCA_004363535.1 Dasyprocta punctata | reverse complement strand
TTTTTTTGGTTTTGTTTTTTGCTTGTGTGTTTGTTTGGTTTTTGGCAACCGAGACACAAATATAAATTATTTTGGCTTTGACTAACTTAATTTGAAGATCTGGCAATGATTGGATTTTATTATACAGTTATTAGTCTTCTGTTCTCAAAGATCTTCAAGTATAAATAGAAACATAATGATCACATTTATTCAGACATACCTTTGTTTCTGGTGTACTTGAGAAAATGAGCAATGTATTCCATTTTCCTTTTGCAGGATTTGTTTTCGCTACTGAAAAAGCTTCCATATGAACACAGAATAAAGACTTCCGTATGCAGAATTTGAATATCAGTAGGGCAAAAGATATATTTAAAGTGAAATAAGATACTCAAAAGATTGAGATTTAGGAAAGGAAAAATTGCTCAGCATTCCTCCACCTGTATTTCCTTAGTGCCTTTTTTTCTTTAACATTTTTTTTTGGTACTGGAAATCAAACCGGACCTTGCGCTTGCCAGGCAGGCACTTGTGCCACTGAGCTATATCCCCAGCCCTTAGTGCCTTTGAAGTCTCTGTTAACTTTGCTGTGTCCCTGGGTAATGTGACATATGGTGGGAGAGAGGAAAAGAGCATGCCCTGCCTGTGAGATCCTGGTGAGGGGGCCCTACAGCAAGGGAAGCGCCTCCTCTTCCAGCCAGGACATTCAAGACACATAAAGGGGTAAATGTGGTTCTTCACTATGGTTCTCATAGAAATAAAGAAATTTCTCGGGCCGGGGTTATAGTTCAGTGGCGCAGCACCTGCCGGGCAATTGCGAGGCCCTGAATTTGATCCCTGGGACCAAAAAAAAAAAAATAGTTAAAAAGAAAAAAAAAAAAAAAAAAGACATTTTTCTTATAAAGTATCAAATAATTGTGCACAAACTTGAATGACTGAAACTGGGAAGGCCAAAGATAAGCATGTGAGCATATATAGTAATGTTTTAACAGTAAAATAGAATGAATACAAGTTCCTTGAGCAGAAAGTTTCAGAACTGGAAGACTCAAACAGGTCGCACAGTAATTTGAGAGCCTTGGGTGCTAACGACCTAAAAACAGATGCTTTAGTGCACAACAAAAACAAAACAAAATTTCAGAATAAAATAATCCTAATACAAACTGTAAAAAAAATCTGCTTAATAGCTTTTAACACAAAGACAGAAACACTACCAAAGAATTTATTTTTGCTTTATTTAACAATGTGGCTTACAAGTTTTTTCAAGTAAAAAGGGTTTTTTATTTAGAATAAAAATTAAAATATAACTCTGATATAGATTTTCATTTATTTACATGAAAACATATATACAGAATACCATCTTACAGCAAACTAACAGCATGCCCTCTGTCCTGCAAATTTCAAAAGTTACCAATTCGTCCCATTTATGCATCAAAACACACACAAGATATGAATCAAATTTCAATACAAACTATTCAAATTGGAATGCAACACGGTTAAAGGGCTTCTGACATTCACGACTAGGGACAGTTTATGCTTTTAGAGATCATGCTAGCTTCCATTCTGAACAAGAAATGAAAAGATTACTTCTGCTGTAACTTAAAAACATTTGCTTCAAATTTCCCATCTTAAGGTGGATTTTCAGCAAACGATTGTCCTAAAACGTTCCTTTTTCTTCAGCGCACCTCTTCCGCTCCCATGAAGCACTGCCGTGCCTTGGTTATGTGGCATTGTCTTTGTCTCACTGGTGCTGGATGCTGGCCACAGAGTACAAATCCAGTAAAACTCCAATTCTAGATATTGTGTGAGTTGTTATTTGTCACTTAAAATAGAGAGACTTTTAACCAAAACTCAAGGCGGCACCATATGTCAGCAATTACAATTTTTAGGTAAATGTGTCAAAAGTAGAGCAATTTGATTTTAGCATATCATGTTTTGGATATCTGTAAACCATTCTACTGATAAGAACTATGAGAATTAATCAACTTTTTAAAAGTTATACCAAGTTAAAAGGGAGTAATTCCCATAAAACTTATGAACAGAAAAGCAGAGTTAAGGAATTATTGAATTTTAATAGTTGGCAATATGAATATAGCGTTCCCTTATTATTTAGTTATTGCACAAAATAGACACAGACAGAATGTATACCTTAATAACTACAGATAGCCTAATTTACTATGTTTTCTTTCAAATAATTGCACACTCAATCACAGCTTTCTAAAGACAGAATATAGAGTAACTGGAGCCTAGAATTACCATCTTAACCCTAAGCAGCAATGATGTCAAACCACAACAAAGACCTTAGCACTCTTTCTTTGTTTTGTTTTAGACCTATGTACAGAAATAAATATACACGGGTGTTCTACAAAACTAGTATGAAAACCCCTAGTGCTGCAGCACTAAGAGAGGGACAGCTCTTATAGAGGGATGTTTGGTATAAGACAGAAGACAAATTCAGCACTTGCCTCACACAACACTCAAAATTCTATGATAAATCAGGAAACAGACCAATCTTCAAAAGGCTGATCCAAATCAACCTTTGAGAGATTACAATAAAGGGCAGAAGTGGCAGTGTTAAGATTTGGATCATTTTAATTTATTCAGGGACAAATCAAAGTGAACACACAGGAAATGATCTTTGAATATGATCAAATAAGGTAGAGGAATCTA
The DNA here is from genome assembly GCA_004363535.1 of Dasyprocta punctata. Lineage (NCBI taxonomy): Eukaryota > Metazoa > Chordata > Mammalia > Rodentia > Dasyproctidae > Dasyprocta > Dasyprocta punctata. The sequence goes on along the minus strand of RJWM01007571.1, from coordinate 74,724 downwards.
AGTAGCTGTACAGATCAAATATTATGTGTGACTCAAACTCTGATCAAAGGAATTTAATTTTTAAACTGACACACGAGTTCTCTGTGGAGCTCCATGGTGAAGGAACTGCTGTTGAAAGGTAAAGAAGTTCTGCAATGCCTGTAGTACCCTGTTCTTTTCAGGCTGTTTTTTTAAACAACCTGAAGTTTTTTTTATATTCTTAATTTGTTTTGTGTTTGTGTGGACAGGATATTTTTTTACAACACAGTACAAATACACTCAGGAAGTTAGGAACTGAAACCAGCCCCAGTAGTTTTGGGGCAGGATTGGGTGATGGACTCTTCATTAATACTGAAGTGACATTTCTGTTTCTTGGGTTATATACAGTGTTGACTGCAAGGTGCCTGCTTGGCTAGGTCCAGGAGGTAATGAGTGGCATGATGTACACTGTCCAGTTGAAAAAGGAAAGGACTTTGGATTCAAAGGAAGATCAAAGACAAAGAAATGGTACCATCCAGGGGTGGGGCATCATTTGTTGGTGTTTAGACCAAGAAATTTTTGGCTCATGGATTATGGCAGCATGGGGTATAGTATAAAATCCACTTTATCTGCCATTAGCAACAGGGACACAATATAGCACAATCCTCCCTGGACACTGGCTCTAGCTTTAGGAGACAAGCTGGTGAGAGGTGAATCTAGAAAGAAGTGAAAACTACTTTATAATTGTCATAGAATTGCTGCTGAAGTGAAGAAGTACACCCACTCTGGTGGAATGCCCAAAGAATCTATGTTCAGGGGGACAGTGGCAGCTCTCCTTGATTCTGCAAAACTTCTCAGTTCTCCTGGAGGGTTGGGGAGACAGCACATAAACAACATCCAGGATGATGGCCCCCTGGCCAGGCACTCTTCGGCACTGGGTGCAGCTGTTTCCTCCTTGCCATATGTATACAAAGTTGAAGTCTACACAGTGGCTGAAGGATAAGAACAGTCTTGGACATTTGGCTCCATGGGAAGCTAAAAGCTTCTCCCAGCAATTGTGGCATATCCTACTTGGGCTTCTTGATGTGTGATGCTCCAACTTTCTGCACAGACTAAGGAGACTCCTAGACTTCTGATGTAGCACCTCCTCCTGCATGCCATTACTGGAAAGGGCATGAAAAGGGGACATTCATTCTCAAAGTATATTATGTTGTAGCTGCGACATGTTCTCATCTTTACTTGCAACACAACAGAAATAGCTCAAATTGAAAAGGCCACAGTGAAGGATCATAAAGGAGTCAGCACAGGCAAAATGGCACCGATCTTGAAATGGATACCCTTTCCAATGCCAGGCAATTTAACTCCACAAGACCGAGCATTTAAGGCCAAAGCATGTGCTAGAAGGCAAGGGTGGGGAAGTGAGAAGAGATCACACACTTCAGTTTGGAAGAGAGTCATGCAAGCCAACCATGAGTCACCAAGACATTTCCATCCTCACAACATCATGCAGGTCAAACGTCTCCTATAAGAGGTATCAGACAGATTCATTCCCCAGGTATTAAAAGCTGAACTGTAGAAATCTGCTCCATGGAAGATGATAGGTCCCACCCACAAAATATCTGTTTTTCATGTTCACCTGCAGCTGTCACAGAATGTTAAGGTTGGCATGAATAATACATGGTAACAGCTAATAAACCCACCACACCATGTTATTGCAAAGATTGAGTAGATCTAATCAAAGAAAAAGATCAACATAATCATAGTAAAAACAACAAAATAAAGAACAACAATTAAAAAAAAACCTCAGAAGGTGTAAAGCATCTATGAGTGTCCACTTTTGAACATGAACGTTTGGTTTCCTTGTGTCAGTTTAAAAAGGCATTGCGGCAACCACATCAGAGTAGAACGGTCCTTTTGGGTTTGCATGAGCAGGCTGAGCCCCTCATAAAACATACAGATGAAGTGCTGGGTATAAAAGGCCAAGCACTCCTGAGAGCCATAGATTTCTCTGCAAATGTCTTAGCTGATTTAATACAAGGGCCCAGGAATTTCACAAGCAACCTCAAAGCTAGTGTGAATGGCAGGAATCACGGGTTATAAGCTGGTATTGGATGCTTCTTTTGTCTTGTATTTTTTTCTTTTTGGTCAATCCGGACTTTCCTTCCAGCATGGGTGAGAAGGAGACAAAGGGAGACAGACGCTTGCTGCTACACTGCGATCTCATGTCTGTCCTTTCATGGGGGTTGAGATGCAGAGTGATGGAAAGTTGCCCAAGATCACACGATTGATAACATTAGCAATGCCAGGATGAGAACCAGCTGACTGTAGCTCCAGGGCATGCTCTGCTGCATCTGGCCAGGGTCCTGCCTCCTCACGTCTGTTGTATACATGTCTAGGCAGGACAAAAATGAGCAGAAATGTGCAGAAACTCGTTCACAGTTACATGCTGCAGTGATCCTCCTAAGGGACGTGGCTAACTGATAAACTACTTCTTCCAAGTAGACATTTCCCTGTAGTAGTTACTCCTTGATCTGGTTACAATTAAATTAGAATATTGTGATTCTCTAGCAGACTGGATAGAATAATCTCCATAGATGTTCCAGGTTCAGTCACTCATGAAAGGTTGTCTTATTACTTCCCAACACCAGCTTCCGATGATCCCCCTGCTTCCTGAAAGGCACCTCTGAGGACGGAGGTTTGGTACAGTGTTGCAGTGATATCCTCAAACATCACACACAGCTACATCAGAAAAAGGAGTTGCCACCAAGATCAAACCACAATGATACACATGTATTGATAGGAAAAGGTGCGTCTGTAAATATGCCTGAGAAGGATCACAGCAAAAACTATCAGCAAGAGATTACACATCCTTCTTGGCCATATTTCAGAAGATGTCAACTGTGCCCAACTTAGTTCTAATCAAATGTGGGCCTCAGTTTAGGAAACCCTGCTCAAAGGAAGCTGCCTGGTTTGGGGTGGGAGAAAGACAAAATGTGGATGCTCAGAGAAGCTCTTCCACATGCCCTGCAGAGTCTGATGCAGGACTGTAACTCCCCAGAAGTCACTGCTGTGGTATTTCACTGTGCTTTAAAAAGATGGAAATACCAGACAGGCTGGTGGATGAAGGAGGTTCTTGGCCTCTGGCTTTCTGGTGATACCCAGTGAATGTACCATTTCACATATCCCAGAAAAATCAAAAGTATCGGTCCTGGAAACCTTCGCAAACATCACACTGCAAAGGTAAAGGGCCACCTCCGGTGAGGGTCAGTTGGCGTACTGGGCATAGAAAGCCACTTTAACTCTTTCAATCTGATGACATAACTTGATGGCGGGTCCCAGCTTCAGCTCCATGCACTCCTGCACAGTCGGAAGAGTCAGCAGTAGGAGTGCCTGACCATCAATGTCCTGCCAGAAGACAAAGACAGATTAGAGAAGAGGCTGCATGCACCTGGGGAACTCATTCATTACACAGCCTTCATCTTGGCACCATGTCTGTGATGGGGCTGCTATTTTGGGAGTGTTGGCAGAGATAACAAACTTGGCTTGATGACTGTCTAATCTTTGCGATTTTGTATCTATCTATCTATCTATCTATCTATCTATATATATATATATATATTTTTTTTTTTTTTGCCAAGAACATTTTGGCTACTCTGAAATTCACAGGCCTAGCCTATCTTGGTAGGTACAAAGACCTGGACCAGGTAGGCTGCTACCAGATTCATTACCCAAGTTTACTGCCCCTTCCCGGTACAGAAACCTCCACCCACCAGGCCAGGTCCTTCCTGTACTAACGTGAGCACTAGTAAAGAGCTTGCTACTAAAAGTAAAAGCTCTGTTACTTTCCAGCCAATGCTTGACATTTCACAATCAGGAGGAGTGTGAAGATGCTAAAGACATATATGCCAACTATACACATGCTTTTCTATAGAGGAAAACAACACACACACACACACACACACACACACACTGCTGTGTATCACACCTGCCTGGACCACTTAAGTTTTCCCCTTGCTACATACCTATGGTGATGGACACACTCTATGCTTTTATACATGCACGATACACAGGGTCATTATTTATAGCTAAAGAAGCTACAGGGAGATTACACTATGATGCCCAATTGGAACCGAAGCCAATGGAGTATGCCAATCTGACACCTGAAGTCATATCTCTGGGAAAAAGTCTTACACTGCAGAAATCCTGTAAAATGAGTAGAGTGGATGGATCCATAGATGTACACATATCGACACAGGGACACAAGAAATATGAAAAGATGATGGTTCCAGAGGAACACAGTAACACTAGAAACAGAAATAAAAGAGACAGGAACTCATGAAATTCTTGAAAAAGAATGGTTCCATGGAAACTTAAAGAAATGAAAGACACACACAGATATTTCAATGAAATTAGGATAACAATTCAAAATATAAATGAGAAAGTCAGCAAAGTTATAGAAATCATGAAAAAGAACAAGAGAGAAACACTGAATCTGAAGAACTGTGTAATGCAATGGAGAGTCCTAAAAACACACAAAATCAAGCTTAAGTAGGAACTTCTGAACCTGAAGACAAGTGTTTTGAAACAACCTGCTCAGATGAAAAAGAAAAGAAGAAAAAAGAAAGAAACCCTCCAAAACTTATGGAATGCTATTAAACAATGAAGTATTCAAAGAATAAGCCTTCTAGAAGAGAAGGAAAAATACACAGAAAAATCTATTTGAGAAATACTAGCTGAAGACTTCCCAAATTTTGGTGAAATTCTGAATATCCAGGTCCAGGAGACTCAGAAGATCACAAAGTGCCACATTACAGCAATCTGTCAAAAACTCCAAGTCAAAATATAGAATTCTAAGGACAGCAAAAAAATAGTGCCAAGTCACTATTCTTTTACACTAACTGCACATTTCTCAGCAAAAATCTTACAGGCCAGGAGGGAATTAGATAACATAGTCAAAGTTCTGAAAGAACAGAAAGCTCGCCAACCAAGGCACTATACCCAACAAAGCTGTGGTTCAGAAATGAAGGAGAAATAAATCACTTCCAAGACAGGTAAATGAAGGGAATTCATCTCCAGAATCCTAAACCTAGAAGCAAAATGAAGGTAACTACTATCATGAAAACACACATACACGGGCAGGCATGTGCATGTGTGTGCGCACACACAGACACACACACCCTTCCCTTTACATCTCCATGCACACCTTGCCCAGAGTGAAGTGCTAGCCCTTCTATGAGTATACCTACCCCAAAGCCCATACCATAAAGAGTCATTAAATGATCGTCATATTGAATTTGCTACCAGAAGAAGGGGATAAAGACTCATTCCAACGGCCTATGAGCATTCTTCTGGACTTTTCTATCTTCTAACACTATAATAACCTGATTTAGTAATATGGATGTCATTTGATTGTGTTATATTCCAGAGGAAATAACAGTGGCTCAAATAGACTGTAGGACCAAGGCAGTGATAAAGATCAGTGGTAGCATGACAGCATAAACTAAACTCACCACATCACAATTTCTGCCACTCAGAGAAGTTTTACAGCCAGAGCTGCCACAAGTCACAAGGACTAAACAGCCACATGACAGCACACAAACAAGTGCTTCAGACATCATTTATCAATGAATTTCACATAAGGAGCTAACTTTCCTAAACTAATGGCTTATTTAGCTGTCTTACAAATATCTAAAGCAAACAGTAGCCTTGTGAACACTGATGTCAAGAATAAGCATGATTTATCACCTGACTGAGTTCAAAGGACTGATGTTGAGACAAAAATAATTTACTATCTGAGTAGATTCAAAGGCCATAGTCTGCCCTAATAAACACAGCAGCAGTAAAAATTAAGTATTTACTTAATGTTTGTGCAAATGCACAAGCACCTGCAATTCATTACTTTTAAATTACAGATGAGCACCAGCTATGATGTATGTGACTATAAGCCATATCTCAACAAAGACTCATGCAACCATATCAAACCAGAAAATAGACAGATCAGTCAGAATCACTGTGACAAGCTCCTGCAGGGAAAGCACAGCCATCGAGCGAGCTGGAATGCACACAATACTGCTTTCTGACAGCGGACCGAGGGAGGAGACCTTTTTTATGTGACTCTTACAGGGGAAGAAAGGAGGAAGATGAGAGTTAATTCTGTGAAGCTGTATGTACACAAGTATATAAATAGGTACACATGTATGTATCTGTGTATATATGCTCCAAATAAAAATTCAGATCTAGAACTCCAGATAGAAACCTGAAGACAGCCCCACTTTCAGTCTTTCTTAAACAATTTTGGGGGCTTTTGTCCACAACTGGGCAGCCTTTGTAGTACAGATCCTGGGCAAAAATGCAGGGCTTCTAGGACTTTAAAGACCACTGATTCCTTCATAGACAGCCAAAGTATTTATCCTGGGGAGGCTACAGTGCCTTAAGTCAAACATGAGGACATGTTGGTTTCCATTCCTGGAGTTTGACTCACTTCAATAAATTACTCCTCAAACACCAAGTACTTGCCTACTAGGATAAATGTGTTGGATAACAAAAATCCTGTAATTAATTGTATAGAAATGACCAGAGTGACTGTCACTATTAAATTCTCAGCCCATTCAAGGGTTTGCAGGCGAGGGTATATGAGGTGTCTTGAGGACACAAAAGACACAAATATATTTCCTGAATGGAGAGATCACATAAAATATGCCTGAAATAAAGTCAGGCTTTGGCAGTAAATGCTGTAACTGCCTAATTCTTTTCCAAAACTGGATGGAGAATATATTCTCTTTCCCAGGATATGGCACCTCTAGATACTTTTAGAGAAAGGCTTGGTGTGGCCTATACCATTGCTCACTGTCAGCACCGTGCCCCTGCTTCTGCAGTCACCTTCCAACCTCTCAGCCACTGCCTGCTCCAGGAACCTCAGTTCCAACCTCACTTCACGCTCAGTAATCCACAAAGACTGCTTGCCTCTGCTTTTGTGGAGTTGAAGAGGGATTCCCAGGCCCGCTGCAACTGGCATCAACTTTTGCAGCTAAGTCCAGTACTGTTTCTTCCCTGATCTCTCTATTTACAGCTAGGCCCTCTCTTCGGCTAATGACACCACTGCTTTGTTCCTTTCTGTGCATCTGCCAATTGTGCATTTGTCTGTGATCCCCAGTCAAGTGTAAGCCTTTAGGGTGTGGGCTGTCTTATCCATCTGTGTTTTCAGGCAGCTTTTAATAAAGCACCTTGCACTCAGAGGTTACCCTATCTCCTTGTTGAAATGAGAAATGTTACACATAATTGGCCATAAAGAAATCAAGGGCTTTCTTAATTAGTAATCCTATCTTGACTCAGAAAAACTGATCATCAGAAAGTCTTTCTTCCCATTAGCTGGCACAAAGCAAGCTCCTAAGTGTGTATTCAAATACTGGGTGTGACATGACGCTGAACAAGAATAGGAAAGGGAAACTGTGGGAGATTTGGAAGAAGCATTTAAGACAGTAATATTACAGATGGGGCATCAGTGAGCATCCTCAGATTTTGTAGGGTTGAGGCTTCCAGCCTGGAAAGCTTTGTTACAATGCATGTATCCGAGCCTTCTGTTTCGCAAACAGTGGATGAGAATCATTAAACAGACTGGGCTCCGAGCCTCTGTGCATTTTTACAAAGGCAGAGGTTTGTCCATCATAAACCAGGTTAGCAACCTTAAAATAAGCTTTCACTAGAGAATTAAAATGGCATTGGTTAAAGGTGTTAAAAAGAAAGAAGCAAATTCCATCTGCCTGCTATATGCCACTGAATTTGTTTTTCTTTTTTAACCTACAAAGGGGTTTGTGGGTGATGCTATCAAACTTAATTTGAGTTATGTTAAATCATGTTAGCAAACACAGTGTGAAAAATAATGAGATAAATATTAGGTACCTGTGTGTGCATTCTTTAAATTATGCAAGTCAAACCTATCCCAGTTTTTGGTTATGACAGCTTCAAAAAAAAAAAAAAAAAAACCCTTGATTTGAGAGTGGAAAAAAAAATGAAAACCTGATTCCATAATAAGCTTGCATAAAAGATATTGGGGAGCTTCAACATAACTTTTCAAAGACACACTCTGCTCCTTGCACTCTTCCTGAATGGGGCTGGGGCTCCTCTACCTGCCAGGCTGTGTGCCTCTCGCAGGTGTAGGCAGCCTCTGGGGTCACAGCACTAGGCGAGTGGCAGAGCTTCACGGACTGCAGGGGGAGACAGGTGACATGGATTCTCTGACTTCAGCTCAGATGCCCCTCCAGCCTAGGCCTTAGCACATAGCCACACGTGCTGCCCTCATTTCTCCAAGAAGCAAGAGAATGGGAAGTTGCTTTCAGCTTGGCTTCTTCCTGTTCAGCCAGCAGCAGGGGTGAAAACCGTTCATGTTAGGGGTCTCTGTTTTGTCACTGCAGATAGAGAGCGGAGCACAGCCCACACTCCCTGTGGGCTGAATCCCAAGCAGCATGGAGCAGAAGCACATGAAGGCCATGCCCTTCAACTTCGGTTAGAGCTGGCTCACCTACATCCCCTGCCTTGGCCCTTGTGCATCTGGGATTAAGTCCTGAGGAAGAAACGTGAGCTGAGTCTTGTTTGTAAAGAAACTCCTATTTGCAGGAAGATGTAGATTGTAAGAGCAGGGGAGTCTGAAGCTAAACTATCTCATTAAATATAGAGATCCTCCAACCTGCTTTTTATATGGGAAGAATCAACTAAAAATTAGTCTTGACAGCCAAAGGGGAGAAGTAGTTAAAAATGTAGCTTGGCCTGTAGCCACTAGCTCCGGCCACCTCTGGGCTCTCTATTCATTTTTCATCCTCCCAAAATGATATAAAGCAGAATTCCTAGGTATTACCATTGGGAAAAGACCATGCTACCAAGAATAAAATCATGCCTCTGTTGCCATATTGCCTGTTGAAAGCAGCCAGATTTAGCAACCTGACTGAAGGATGTCCTTGCTTTGGAAGGACTATGGGGACCCAGAGGGACAGCTTGCCCTGTATCAGGCTCCCGTGTGCTGCTGACTGTGTGCCACCGACCCTTGCTCCACCTCCGACAGGGGTGGAGGGGGACAGTATGAACAGAAACAACACTTGGCAAAAGAGAGTTCAGCCAACGTTAGCACACTGTGAGAGGGAGCCTTTGTTTTGGTTTAAAAGGTTCTTTTTTCTTCAAGGATTATGCAAGTAACATACCAGTCCTCACAGTTGACTTAATTTTTATAAACATGGTCCCACAGAGCTCAGACTTGCTGGCAGCTCACTTGTGTTTAAAAAAAAAAAAAAAAGAATCACCATAAATAGACTAATAATTTTACAGAAACAAAATACAGAATATATAACATGGAAGTTATACTTGACACATGTCAGCATTACATTTCTTTTGATAACAGAGTTCCATTTAGGATTCGGCAGTCCCTTAATAGGGGCTTTCAGGTTTGTATAAGTAAAAAGAGGAAGGAATAGTCACAATCAAAACTAAGCCTATAAACCAGTCTGAAAATACTTTTTATTAATTTACTAATTTGGGCAGTTTGCTTACAATACAAAAGCAGACTGACTCACAAAAGGTGAATGAATTAGCCAATGTTATTTACAGTCTTGTGGGATTTTTTTTTTTTTAGTTACAGATATGTAGTTTTTACTGCATAATGTGCATGTTTGCAGCATGAAATTATAGAGTATAGATTTTTAAAAATGTTGCCATAACATTTCAGAAATAAAAGGCATAGATGCTGGTAATGAGATGCTTATAATTTTTGCAAATGCTCCTGGTGATTATAACAGTCTCTGAATTTATAACACCCAGAGGCGTGAACACACACGACTATTATCCTGTGTGTGCTGTGATCTCATGTACAGGCAGGTGGATACTGCCTGCAGGCTCCTTCTACTTCATCTAAAAGCCCAGACAATCCCTGCAGTGACTCACTGGAGGCGACACCATGTCACAGCCATGGCATTTAGGCTAAAAGATGACAGAACAAATTAGTAAAAACGAGTAATTAAAGGTCTGATGGAACAGGAAAGGACGTGAGTGTCCATGCACTGCAGAAAGCCCAGCGGGCAACAGCTCTTTATTACAACAGGTGAAACTGCCTAATGTGAAACGCAAAATTAGATGGGATTAAGACTCTTGATCAGTTAATGCCTACCTATTTTTCTCTCTCATAAGAAAAAGAAGTCTGAATGATGGACAAAGCTTTTGCTACAGATGGAGAGAGGCCCCTGCTTGCGGCTTCATTTGAACTTGGGAACATATCAGTAACGTTCCATTTCTTTGAAATGTCCTGAGACACTGTTAGAAACTGGGCTTGGGAGTTTGATAAAATAGGTCTTTGTGTAAGTAGTATATTAACCTTTTCCCCAAACCAGCTCTGTTTCACTTTCTTTTACTGGGAATTTGTACAAGGTATTGTGGTACCCTTTCACTGTATGAATGGATTCAAGCTCCAAACCTAACTTGCAAAATAGAAGTGAGAAAATCTGTGCTCTTTGTTCTGGCTCTACTGAAAAATACTTCTTAGTTAAAATAGCTTTTGAGGCTACAACAAAATAAAACAAAAACAATAATATACAGAACTACATTCCAAAACCCCCCTTTTGGATAGTGTAAGGCATGTAACAGGTGTCATCTGTATATTTGAATGAACAGATACACATTAGCATATTTAAGCTGTGTAATCATTATTTGTCATATATTTGAAAACAACGCTTTTTTGGGGGGCAGTCCTACTAGCCACAAATAGCAGACAGGGAAAATGCTGTGTTAGGCATAAACGAGTTCTGTATCACATCAGCTTTAACATGACTTGTAATGCTCTCTTTTCTGTTTGTGTTATAATGAAGGGACAAGGTCATTGCCCAGTACTCTAGCTCAAAAAAGGACTTCTCCCCACTTATCTTTCAGTGTTGCCCACTGAGGAAGTGCAGCAAATGTCAGAAAGCAGGGAGGTGACCCTCTGCCTGGCTCCATTCATTCCTACGGCATGAACGTATTGGTTGTCTACAAAAGGTTTCAGGGTGGATCAGGTGATCCTGTCACCTTGTGGACTTCCCTAGATACAGGAAGTGAGAACTCTGAATGAACCACAGCACTCTCCTCGGGGGACTGCATTAATTCACTTTGTATAGCTCAGCACTGCATTGACTTGGGAGAAAAGCTGAAAACTTCCCTGGGTGCATGAGAAACCAGAGATCTTCTTTTTTCTGCTTATGTAATGCTTGAAAAATTCTCTTTCTAGACTTTTGGTTTGTTAACTCTAAAAATAGACTAGATAATCATGGCAAACAGTATTAAAAGGTACTATATTAAAAATACTGTATTAAAAAATACCATTAAAAAACACGAAGTCTTAAAAAGAGTTTTTCTACACTGTGGAACACTGTAAGAAATTTCAACAAATGGCACACACACAGTACAGAAAGAAGCACAGGATTCAACTCGAACTTTTCAGACAAGGCCAGTGAAGAATGGTGCATGGCCGTATGTGTGTAGAGTGGCAATTTCTTTTCTTACTCATTTAAGGGAAAACATAAACGAAAACCTTCTCATAGCCCATCATGGCATGTCTTACATTTCAGCTAACTATAGTAACTTCCTCTGCTAGATTATAAACTTTCTTAGGTATAGATTACATCAATTATTGATGTACTTGTCATAAGATCATAGGTTTTCACTATCTCATGATGAAAGAAGACAGTTAAACAATGATTTAATCAGCATCCAATAAACACAGTGAACAGAGAGTAGCCACTCAATTCAGGTGTAGCAGACAGACACATTTTCTCCTACTTCTCTTGCCAAGCATAACTAAAACCACTTGACATTATCTATAAAACAAAGAGAAGACTCAGAAAGGTGAAGCAAAAAGGGCAGATCAGCTAGGAGCATGGGATCTGAGTCAATGACATGGTACAGAATTATTTTGTTTGTTTGCTCTTGTGGTGCTTGTGTGGGTCACATCATCAAGACTTAGAGTAAAACAGTTTAGTGACCAGATTTTCCAAACAGGCACAGACAAGAGGGTCCACTCAAAGCTTGAGCTTTATAGCCAGAGCACTAGCAAAGGGACAGCTTCGCAAGACAAAAACCCTGCAGACACCGGGAGCTCTACTGACAGACAAACACCACAGGGAAATCTGGTCCAGCCCTGTCTGCTCCAGGTATAAGGCCCGGTGAGCAGCTCAGCCAGGCTGAAGTCAGGCACCTGAGTCCTCCAACAAGGCAGTATCTGAGAAGACCAAGCAGAGACCTGAGATGTGTTTTTTTTTTCCCTGTACTGGGTTTTGAACCCAGAGCTTTCACACTGAGCTACATCCTTGGCCCTTTTTTATTCTGTATTTTTGAGACAGGGTCTTGACAAGTCTCTAAATTGGTCATGCTGGGCGGGAACATGTGATCCTTTTGTCCTTGCCTCTCAAAGCACTGAGTATTTAGGTTTTTTTTCTTTTTGGTACCAGGTATCGAACTCACAACCTCGCGCCTGCCAGTCAAGTGCTTAGGCCACTGAGCTAAATCCCCAGCTCAAAGCACTGAGATTACAAGTCTATAACACTAAGTCCTGCTAGAGCTTGGATTTGGTTTTGCCTGCCTGGCAATAAACAGTGAGCCTCCCACTGTGGATCAGTGCAGACTTAGAGTGGAGCCTGGATGCCTACCTGTCACCAGGCAGGTGTCAGGATACTGAGAAGAACCTTGCCCATAATGTCAGTGAGGCCAGGGGGAAGTGGGAACAAGGTGGGGTTCTGCAGAGAGTAGGGGGTCTCTGACACCTGCCCAGCAGTACTCAGAAGGCCTTATGCAGGTGTCACCTGCAGCTAGGACTTTGACTCCCACCTGGCAGTGATGCAGAAGCCAAGAAAAGGTAAGAGGTTCCTGTAAAATCTGGAACCTTCTAATACAAACCAAGGGCCACACCATGAGGCATGTACCTGCTCCTGGAAGATCTTGGCCAAGGGGGCGCAGTCTGTCAACTTAATGAACCGCACCACGTCGGTGACTGTCCACTCCAATGGGTTACTCTCCAGGATGAGCCTTTCCTCGTCCTCCTGTTTTGTGTCCTGCAAGGGGAAGATGAGCAGAGGACAGTAAGTGCACCCAGTGTGGTCAGCTGGGTCCTTTCCTATGCCTTGCAGGCCCCAGTCACTGTGTTAGATCAGAGCCACCAACTCCTTTGCCCGAACAAGTCACAGTAACTCAGTCTCTGGGGTGTCTTAGAGCAACTGTCTCAGTTTACTGTCTTCTCCTAAGCCACAATAATGCATGTGCCTTAAAGGTTACCAAAAGGCTCAGTGATGGTCGATCTTGAGTTCCCAGTTGGAAAGAGCTTGGGCCTACAGACTGACTCCAACTGGATCAGTCACTGGGTTTTGTGATGATGGTGCCAATCACTTTTTCAGGGGACTACCTGCCACCTGTGGGTTTAGGGGAAGTGTGACACAGTGATTTACTATTTGAGGACATCACAGAGATGCCCCATTAGGAAAGAGAAAGAGCAACCATAAGGAAAGAGAAAGAGCAAAATGCAAGGGCAGAAGTAGGAGATGAGATGAAATTCTGGAAGCCTGGTGTTTACAGAGACTTGGAGGACTTCACTTGTCTACCCTCCTACAAAAAACCCTGGTGGTATTCAAGCTACCCAGTAGAGTCAGCCCTCAGGATTCCTTTCTCATGGTGCACAGCTTGTCTGCCAAGAGGTGAGGTCAGTGCCTTTCACACTTAGGAACTTTGCTGGAGGAGCTGCTACTCTTTTAGATATGTTAAAGAGGTTTCCCCAAAATCTTGCCCCAAACTGTAATTTATGTTCTTCTCCTTTGTTTTTCTATTGTGATACTGGGGATTGACTCAGAGACTTTGCATTAAGCTACATCCCCAGCCATTTTTATTTTTAAACAGGGTCTTACTAAATTGCTTAGTTGTTCAAGCTGGGCTTGAACTTGTGATCTTTCTGCCGGAGTGTGAGATTACTGGTGTGCCGCACCACACCTGGCTTCACATTTTTTATAAAGAGGACTGGAATACTCTCCACTGCCAGCTCACCTCTGAGCCCTCAGGCTTGGCAGGTGGGCCCTTGTCCCCCTCCTCGGCAGAGGGAGTAGGGGGCACTGGACGGCCCCTTCGTGCCCTCTCCACAGGCGGCCGGCGGGTGGGCTCTGAGCTGCTCCGCAGGGTAACAGCCCTCCGGGGCCGTGCCGAGGGCACCTCCGCTGAGGAGGTGTCTGTCTGGTCATCTCGGAGCTCAGAGCCAGTCTCCTCACTAGCAGTGTCGTCATCCAGGGCATCTGCGTCGTCTTCCTCACTTTCCTGAGAAGAAGAGAGACACACTGCAGAACGGGGTGGATGGAAAGGAACGAGTGTGGGTGCAACAGGTGGCCTGGCCTGCCCCACAGCCACACAGTAGGCTCTGATCCCAGCTCCTGTCCCCCACAGGGCTTCTCCTCTGAAGACTCAGCTGATGGTCCCTACCATAGTCCTAATGCCACCCTTCCTGAGTCAGAGCAGCTGAATACGTGGTTAGGAGGAGCAGGGGGCTCCTTAGTTCATGCTTTGAACCATTCTGCAAGCAGACTTCACCAGTGCAGCAGCCCCCCGGCTGCAAAGGCTGAATGTCAAAACCAGCTGCTGGAAAATGCTGTGGAGCAGGACCTACCTCCCCAGAGCCTGCTGTGAAGTCCACAGTGGACGACCTCCGTTTTTTCTGCACAAAGATAGATTTCCGTCGTTTTCTTCTTCTGGATGGTTTAGGATGTCCGCCTTCAATGTTGCTTTCCCCAATTGGGGGCTTGATGATCTTCTTTCTCTTTCCATAATAATAAGCTATCAGGAGAAAGATGATTTAAAAATGTTTAGATTACACACACACATATGGGGACAAAAACAGGACAGGAGCGGGGGACAGAGGAGGGAAAAAAGAAAGAGAGTGATTGTTTCATTTTGGACAATGTAACTTTGACATCTCATTTGTGCCTCAGGAACATGGTCTGAGAACAACAGTTGCACAGAGTAAACACTTCTCTGATGCTTCAAGGTTAGAAGGTGTTAGGGACCCACGTGTTGAAGATCTAATCCTAGTATGAGTGTATCAGGAGAAGGGTCTTGAAGGAGGTAATTAATGTTCAATGAGATTGGAAGGGTGGGGCCCTAACCCAACAGGACTGTGTACTTATGGGAAGACAAAGAGACTCTAAGATGTGCACACACGGTGACCATGTAAGGACACAGCAGGAGTCTGAGAGCAGGGAACATCTCAGAAACCAAACCTGCTGACACCTTAGACTGCAGCCCACAGAGCTGTGGGCAATGAATCCCTGTGGCTTAAGCCACCTGGCCACTGGGGCATCCTGCTGTGGCAGTCCAACCAGACAGACAGGGGAAGGTTGTCAAAGGTGCCTACAGTCCTTCTGAAGTTCATCTTCTCCCTTTTCTGGCCCCCAAATACATACGGAGATAGCAATTACTTCCACAGGTATGTGCTGACACCTACTCCCAATTCTGAAAACTGTCAGTTACAGGCACTTTGGATACATCCATTGGGTCATGATAGATTCTCCCACCTCTTGATCTGACCAAGATAAACTAGTATCTAAGTAGAACAGCCAAATTCACATTCAAATAGCATTCTTTCTGTAATACCACAGCCGAACCCTACTGTCTTCTTATTCAGGGGAAACTCACTACTTCGGAATTCTGCAGCTGGAATATATGTATTTATCAACATTTTAAGCACAGTTTGAAATTATATACAATTGATCATGGTCATAATTGAATCCTGGGTCCCTATTACTGCTTTAATTAGTCGATTGTACATTTAACTTATAAAAACATCAACCATCCTTAAAATTGGTAATAATTTCAAACTGTGCTTAAAATGTTGATAAATACATATATTCCTGCTGCAGAATTCAGAAGTAGTGAGTTTCCCCTTGGGCCACAGATTTAGCTCAGTGGCATAAGCACCTGCCTGGCAAGTGCAAGGTTGTGAATTTGATCCCCAGTACAAAAAAAAAAAAAAAAAAAAAAAAAAAAAAAAAAAAAAAAAAAAAAAAAAAAAAAAAAAAGAAGGTTTATTTACTACTTGAAAGCTCAACTGTCCCGATGGGAAGCCACCATCCTGTGAAATGACCAAATGCAACTGAAGAATCTTTACCCATGGGTGAAGTGAGGCAATAAATAAATAAATAAATAAAACAAGATAAAACAAAGATCCATCAAAATGCATAGCTCCTTGGCTTTCTCACAGACAAGGCTCCTGACATTCCTGGGCCTCGATCTCCTCATTTGCAAGATAAGACTATCAGAGCTAAGTGACACAGATTTCCTTCCAGCCCAGACTTCTCTATTCCCCACACCTCTCACTTGCACTGGGTCCACAAGGAGTATGTTTACAAAAACTGTCCAGAAAGTATACAGAAGTAGTCCTGGGACTCAAAAGAAAGCATCCCTGCTCTCTTCCATCAGGGTTCAGGGTGGCAGGAGCACTTGGAAGAGTTTTCCAGATCCAGCTGTACTAGGACAATGCTCTCGGATGAGCAGGAGCACACTGCCATGGGGTGAACGCTGCTTCACTCTTACCTCCAGCGACAGGGACAAGGGACTAAGCTCTGGCTCATGCTCGAAGGCCCCGGCAGGCACAACAGAAAAGACCTGGCCTGGGTTTCAGAAACTGGCAGCCAGAAATCAGAAGTGGGCTCACTGAATGCAACCAAAGCTTGGCACATTTTTTGAGCTCTAGTGTTAGACGAGTGGTCCCTGTCCTGATTTTTCCAAAATCCACCCAGTGTTCTGTTCTTCCCGCTGGAGCTCAGGTTCAATCTGTAGCAACATCTGCTCTAAGGTGACCAATAGGATCTTAGGATTTAAAGGTTTTTTTTGGTCTTTCTGACACAGGGTCTCACTATGTAGTTCAGGCTGGCCTTGGGCTCACTTTGTAGCCCAGGCTAGTCTAGATCTTCCTGTCTCAGCCTCCCAAGTGCTGGGATTACAGGAGTGTGCCACCACACTCAGCTAGGATTTTTAAATTTTATAAACCCAGACCCAGAATGAGCTCTAAGCTCATTTATTTCACCTGCCTATAGTTGAGATAATAATGGACTGCTTCTTCTTGCTCATTGCCTTTGTACCAGAAGTACACAGAGCCAATCTGTAAGATGAAGTTCAGCTGCCAGTCATGTTGTGCTCTATGCAGGAGCAGCTGGGGCCAGTGAATGCCTGCCCTGGCCAAAGGTAATGTGGAAAGGAGCTCTTCAGCAAGCAGGTGACAAACACACCCATGGTTCTCACCTGAGACTATGCCAGGTGTGCCCCCTGAAATGGGGAGCAACTGATAGAATAGCTGACCTTTAGTGGGAATGAAAGTGGAAGATGGGCTTGGGGGTGTGTGTCTGTACAGAGAGAAACAGATAACACAGAAGGACATTCTGTGTATTCTGAACACTGGCCTAAGTACATTTGGGTTCCTGGTTCCAACACACAAGCTGACAATTGCCAGGGGTCTCATAGAGCATCATGTGGCTGGAATGTGGGGTGGTAGAGCCAATTTCCCAGGTCATTACCCCAGGATAAGACAACTGAGGGGAGATGAAGGAAGATCGGAAGTTGTGAATCAGTTTTCAGAGCTTGAGATATTGGAGGTGGAGCATGTGGGGTGGCTACCCAAAGGAAAAGAAAACAGTGACAACAGAAAAAGAGAAGAGAAATAGCCTAAGGCCAAGGTATATACATGTGATGGGAGCAGAAATGGCACATACTAATGGTTGACAGAAAGGGGCCAATGCTGGGTTATGCCTTGCAGTGGACAAACCAAGGCATCTGGGACCAAAGAAAGGAACAGGTGCTTCTAAATGAATCCTCCAATGTCTGAGAGAGTTCTGAGGGCTACATCTATGCAGGGGAGAAGCTGTGGTGAGCATGCGACAAGGAAAACAACAGAAGAACCAGTGCAACTCCTCAGTGTAAAGACAAGAAATCAATTCAAGTTCCCAACTACTGTATCATCATAATCATTTTACCACGCCCTTCGTCCAGCCACATTGCTTTGGGATCAGTCAAGCCAATGGAATTCATGGCAGTGAATTTATGTCACTCTCATCTCTCCCCTTCCAGAGACCACATTGATAATCCATCCTATTTGGAGTCATCCCTTTCTTTCCTTATACCTTAAAAACATGCACAGATCTGCCACAGCAAATCTTAAAGAACTTTCCAGAGCAATTTGTAGGAAAAACTATTCCAAAGGTTAAAAGCAAAACAGAAGCCAAGTAACATCCCACTGCAAGCCAGGCCTGCTGTGGCCATGCTATTTCTCATCACTTGTACTTACTGTATTTGGTTTTGGTGTGGATGGAGCAGTTCTCTGGGCAGTTTTCAGAAACCAGTACAGGACTGAACAAATTTGGACAGCATTCTAGCTTGGCACACACACGTCGGCAAAAGTTTGCTACCTGGTCAGAGGTTCGCACGATCTTGACCACAGCTCTATACGTTTTGCCTCTGTACCTACAAAGTAAGAAAAGGAAAGCACTGTGAAATCATTATTTACACTTATTCCATACAGCATATTCCAAAAGCATTCGCTTCATTTACTAACAACAAAGCACACTGTGTGTGCTTTCCACTTATTTGTTATATACTTATAATCTCACAAAAACATTTTCAAGAAATGCAAACTCACATGCAGAAAATACGTGATTATTGGTAGTAACCCACTGGGGTAAAGATTCTCATTTAGCATGTTCTCTCCGTACAGTCTGTAATCCCATACCCAGTATCAATGTACATGATACCTACCCAATAGGCATGGTTCTCAAAATGAGGCTAATGAAATCTATCAGATATTTTTATGCCTCTGTATTTCACTTTTGAAAAACAGAGGTGCAAATGGGATCATGATTCTGCTTTGAAAAATCATGCAGATTCAAAACACTAAAGTGACATCTTTGTCAAGACTACCTATCCTATTGCTGAAATGGGCACAATTGCCATTATTTGTAAATATCATTAGTGTGGAATGGTGATAGGTAAGCAAGATCATATTGAGAAGGAAAAAAACACAGTGGATTTTCCAGGAGAAAAAACAAAAACCAGAAACTGTAGCACAGCCAAACAAGATGAGTAGACCATATAAGGGCACCTGGCACTATAGACACCAGCAGGAGCCAGAGGCTCTGGGGCTCGCGGAACCATAATGGACCTCCAATTTACTAGCAACAGTTTCAGAAAAAGTAAGTCGCGAGTATCACGGTGCAATATGAAGTGGTAAAGTCCTGTCCTTTGTAGGATGGTTCAGTGACAGGTGCTCTGTGAACAGAACCTGCTCCGACAGAAGGCATATGCTCTACTGTCCCTCCTGCCTCGCTCTTGGTTTCCTCTTTGCAAAGCCGTGCATCTGACTCTTTCTGAACGTGCACAGCTTCAGCAGCTCCTCAGGGACTCAGATCTCAATGGAGTGCCAGTCAGTGCATAAGGTCACAGGGCAGTTCAGAGAACAGGCAAGAGAATCAATTGTCCTTGTATGGGTCTTTATCTCTCCTTCCACTGAAGTCTTTGGAAAGTGATGGGTCTTTATAAATGAGGAATAATGAAATGCATCTCTCCAGTTTAAAACAAAACAAGCAAACAAAAAAACAGAGTAGTTAATTTAACCAAGGGACCTCATCTAAAAGACCTTCTTTTTCTTTCTCTCTTTTTTCTGTCTTTTTTTTTTAAAGAGACAGGGTCCCCTGATGCAGTTCAGGCTGATCTTGAACTCATTTTGTAGCCCAGGCTGGCCTCAATAGACCTTCATTTTTGTTATGGAATTAACTATGTTCCTCAACTCACAGGTTAAAGCCCCAATCCCAACAAGACTGTATTTGGAAACGGGGTCCATAAGGAAATAAACACTGTCCACAGGGCAGGCCCTGGTACAATAGGACTGATGTCCTGATAAGAGGAAGAAGAGATATCAGAGATGTGAGCATAGACAGCAGACCATGTGAGGACCCTGTGAGATGATGGCTGCCCACATGGTAAGGAGGGAGGCCTCGGGAGATACCAGCCCTACCAGCACCTTGATCTTGGACTCGTATTCTCCAGACCTGCGAGAAAACGAACGACTGCTGATGAAGCTTCTCAGCCTGCAATATTCTCTTAGGGAAGCCTGGGCTGGCTAACATGACTCTCATATCTCAAGTGGTCAAGGGGAGGACAAGAACAGGGACCTTAAGACAGTTTTTCACCAACAAAGCTTTCTTCTTGATCATGGTGCTACTCACCGCACTTTCCCTTCTTTGGATTACATTTTCTAATGATCCTCTGTGGTTATCCTTCAGTACTTTTTTCTTTGGAAGAACAACTTAGACTAAGACTACCATATTTATACCCAAAACTTTTCAGAGTACCAACAAAATGAGACCTGACACCTCAAACACTTTTTATACTTACCCACAGTGAACTAATTTGATGGAACAGAAAGAAATCTTGAATTACAACTAACACTGCTTGCAGAGATGGCTACTTTACTGTCATGATAATTAAATATTAATCTCTTGTAGTCTTCCCTGTGACCTGGTTGTAACAGAGAAAAGTACAATCCATACAGCCAAAGGGTAACTACTAAGGCCCAGGATTGTGGCACATGTTTGTAATTCCAGCGCTCTGGGAGGCTGAGGCAGGAGGGATAGTAAGTGGACAACTTACAAGTTAGTGATAGTCCATCTCAAAATAAAAAGTAAGTGTGAAGGCTCTGAGTTCAACTCTCAGTACTGCCAGAAAAAAAAAAAGTGTAAATATTTAGGGAAAATAAAAATTGACTGCATCCCCCAGGATGACAGAGAATTTAGAGGGAAAATGCTTCTAAGAAGAAACATGCAATGAAGTCATCACCATACAACTAACAATTGGATCTACAGAAAGCAGAATGGATGGTTCCTGTTTTTAAAAAGTTTGTGAAGCTTTTACCCAAGTGTTTATGGTAATATGATATAAACACAGAAAACTGGTGAAAACAATGAACTCTAGGAAATTAAGCTTCAGTCACTTTTCAATACTGTTTTTTTTTTTTTGGGGGGGGGGGCACCAGGGATTGAACTCAACTTTGCGCCTACCAGGGCAGGTGCTTAAGCCACTGAGCCAAACTCCCGGCCCTAGTTTTTTGAGGCAGGGTTACACTATGTAGCTCAGGCCAGCCTTGCGCTCGCGTATAGCCCAAGCTGGCCTCAAACTCACAACGCTCCGCCTACCTCAGCCTCCCGAGTGCTGGGATTAAAGGCTGGGATTAAAGGAGTGAGCCACCACGCCCGGCTCAATACTGTTTTAAATCTATCATGGGTGCAAAATAATGACAAACTTTCTAGTTGGAACCAGATTCCAGGTTTCTGTTCAGTTCATGATCACTAAATGCAGAAGCCAATGTCAGGTGACTGCATTAAAATAGCTGCCTGTGAAACTCTGCCTTTGAGGCATGTGTCCTCATTTTTAAATTGGAATCCTGAACACTTTATTTTGCAGAAAAACAGCAGTTACTGGTAACTCTGGAAGACACACCGATTTAAATTTTTGGAAAATCAACTACAATCAAGAAAAATGAACTTTCCAGGTAAGCCAATGTGCCAACTGGTGAGGCAAACACCAACATCTTCCCCTAACCTGCTGTTTCTCACACTTAGCCCACGACAGGATGTAACAGGAAGGTCAGACAATTAATTTGCACCAATATCAGTATAAAAAGGGGGGCGCCACGTTTGTAATTTGTAGGTAAAACATTCAGTTCAAAAACTTGATCTGGTTCACAAACAACAATGTGGTGATAGAAATAAGCTAGAAAAACTACTAATGAGTGCATTGTAACCTGTTTTTGTTGTTGTTGCTGAATGTCTTTACAGAGACTGGAAAAATATATTTTACCTAAAATCATTTTTAAAGTTCCAACAGCAAAATAACCAAATTTTAACTTGAAAAAAGCACTTCGTATTTATTCACTGCTCGTTCATATCCCAGAACCTCTGCCCTCCTTTTCCTGCATTTCTCTGATGTGCCCAGCTTGACTCTCTGTGTAGTTAGAACTAAAAAGCTATGCTTTGTAGATAAAATCGTGCTTTAAATCCTCTATCCTTGCACAACTGTTGATTTTCCTAGAACCTCTATTAACCCTATGCAAAAACTTTCCTCTTGCCACGTCCCCAAGGAGGACCTCTAGGAGGTACTTCTGGGGAGGAGGGGTTTTGCTTCCTCTGGTGCATTTCACAGCAAAATCAGCACAGCTCTGTAAACACCGCCTATCCCGACATGGTAGAAAACGAAGAATTAAAATAGTGCCTGGCTCCTTTTTTTTTCTTGCAGTTTCATCCATTGTACTTTTGACAGTCTTAAGGTGCTATTTTAAAAGAAAAAAGAACCCAACATCAAGATTCTTAAAGTCCCTTAAAAAAAAATGAGACCAAAAAAAAAAAAGCAAGAGTCATGAAAGTCTGGTTAGATGTCAAACAGTGGGAGGAAACTCAAAGACAATGATGCTCACCAAAATTCTCAAATTACAAATTACTATAGCACATCAGAGGGACAGGGTGGGGTGGGGGGCTGGGGGCACGGGGGGACTGCTTTCTGTGGGAAATGGAAAGAGTATGGGCTTTTTTTCGTTCCTAGTTCAGAGTGACTCAGTGGAAGCAAATGTTTTCGTGAAACTTTTCATAATGAGGAAAAGCCTATTTCAATGTTTTAACACAAGATTTACAGCATGGTCTCAAAATAGTACATGGCTTTTTTCTTTCTTGTCCTTCCTGTATGAGGCCATCTA
Organism: Dasyprocta punctata; assembly: GCA_004363535.1. Lineage (NCBI taxonomy): Eukaryota > Metazoa > Chordata > Mammalia > Rodentia > Dasyproctidae > Dasyprocta > Dasyprocta punctata. Next base: position 51,998 of record RJWM01007571.1, on the reverse strand, counting down.
GAAGCCACAGTGGTAGTGGAAGGACTGACCCAGGAAGGGGCTGGGGCTGGGTGGCGGCACCGCTTGTCAAAGCTGCTGGCAGACAGCTTTCAGCTGCAGCCCCAGGAGGGTTGGCCTTAGCTGCCAAAGCCGCCTTGCCCTGGCCTTTCCCAGGATGGTTCTCATCCAGCAACTGCTGTGTGGGTGGGTGGGGCAGATAAAAAGGGCTGGGCTTGTGGGTACAACTCAGAACAATCATGAATTTCTAATCCCAGAGCTAATTCCTAATCCCAGAGCTGTCCAGGCCCTCCTGCCAGTCCTGCCGCTGCCCCTCCTGTCCTCAGGCTGGGTAGAGTGAGGTAGTCATCTGTATACAGGACAGTGCAAGACGGTGGGGGGGACATTAGGGTGGTGCAGGGGCCTGATCAAATGCATACCCCGAGGCTGGCACGAGCCAGACTTCCCACTGCCACACAGAGACGTGAACATGGGAAAGGAAAGGGCAGGACGGGGCGGGCCTGTAGGGCTGGGCCTGGAGCAGATCCAATGGTGAGTGTGCAGAAAAAGGTTGACAAAGCAGGCCTGGAGCTGCTGTCTTTAGAGAAGCCAGCTGGCAAGATGCACCACCAACTGGCATCTGGGAACTTGGATTTCCAAAGTGACCCGTGTGGTTTCCTGTGATTAGAACTGTGCAGACCATGTGGTGCACTGGGACCCCTGCTTTCCTGCTAGAGCGCTGGCATCTGGCATCTGACAAAAGGGCATGTGAGGGGCCAGTCCCTGAGAAGAACTCTGGGCTTGGCTGCTCTGCTCAGAAACATCACCCTTGGATTCTCGCATCTTTGTTGCTGGGGAAGGAGTAGCTGCTGCCGCGTGCCCCACAGTGAGAGAGACAGCACAGGAGGAAGCCTGCATACAGAAAGACGTTCTTCCAGACCACCTAAATTTACTTTCCTTACGATGCTACTACACATAAGTTGTAGACACTAGTGTAACTATTTGCTAGATTCTGTGATTACTTGCAGCAAGTCTCTGAATGAGAGGTGGTCTTAGGGACTCCTGACCCAAAAGATACAGAAATAAATGCAAACGTGGTTTTTATACATGCCTGCATAGATACACAATACATTTATGAGTACACAGGCAGACACAAGGACACACGTGCCCTGGCTCTGTCCACTGAGGGCCTGGTAGCAGCTACACCGTACTACCAGTAAGCGTAGCTCATGTCAGGTCTTAGGTTTTAAATAGCATATTCACCCTCACCCCCCACCCCAAATCACAAGACCACAAGGAAAACCAAGGCTCCTTGGAGAAATAGCTAATTCCAGGACTAGGGCCAGGAAAGGAGATGAGTTTGGAACATGTTGCTGAGTCAGAAAGTAAAAAAAATAATAATAATAAATAAATAAAAAAAAATAAAAATATCAAAGAATGACAGAGACACATGAAAGGGACAAAGCAGCCAGCTGCATGAGAACTGTGATAAATCTGCTCTGGGGCAGCTTCCACTCCCAGTAGAGACACTCAAGCAAACTCATTCTAAATCCCCTCTCCAGAGCAGCTTTTCATGTTGGTGAAGATGAAAAGACCACTCATACCCTCATAAACAGACATTATCGTGAACTTTCTTATCTCCTGTTTGTTCTCCTACAATCCAACTTCTCTTTCTCAGAGAAATCCCCTCTTTCTGGAGAAGCCTTTTCTCCCCTCTGTCTCATCCTACTAAGGTAGTTACAGGAGCTCTGAATTCTAACTGCCTTTTTGAGCGCTGATCACTGAGCATTCCCATGCATAAAATCAATTCCCTTTGTCCTCCTGATAATGTGTCTTCTATCAGTTTAATTCTCAGGATCCCAGGCATAGAACCTAAGAGCTTCTGTGGAAAAGATTTTCCTTCCTTGACTTCACTAAGGCAGCATGCATGGCCTTCCAATTATTTCCTCTTAACTAATGAAATGATTTACTGCCATGTGTTGATGCTTGTTGCTGGAGTACAAACAGACAGAAAGAAAGCAAAAGGGGTGCTAGAAAAACTGGTCCCTTCTTTAGTATGTTAAGACTGGAAAAAACGCAAATGAATTTTCAGACAAAAAGAAATGGCATGATCCATTTATAACTAACAGCGCAGTCCAAACCATATAACATCAATGGGACCTAAGGTCTATCATTCATCTTCAAAATGACACCTATCAAGACTTCTTAGTAAAATCTCATCAGGTGGGGATGGGAGTGAGTGAGCGGAGGTCAAGTTTCCCATTCTTAAGCTGAGCTCACCTCTTTAAAGACTGCAGGAAGAAGTAAAAGAGAAACCAAGGAACTCTAAGGATACTGTGGAAACAGGGAAGCTCTGCTTGCCACAAGAAAAACATTCTTCACAGCAGAGCTAGCAAGATGGGTTGGAATTTTTCTTCAAAACAAAGCTTTTACTTCATTGGTCTCATCTTCATTACCCCACACTAGGGGTGGTGTAACAGCCCACCGCCTTTCAGTCTCATGACACTTCATTGCTTGGAAACTTCTCTCCTCCCTTTTACTTCCCATATTTCAAGAGAAACTATGTACAAATGGGCTGCTGTGTTTATTTTAGGAGTGACGCTACTCCTTCAAAACATCTTAAACTGCTCTGCCTTTGAACCAGGGACTCCACACCATCATAGCATGAGTTTAAGTGCACAGAGAAATAGAGCTCGCTCCTCAATCAGGTGGGCTCTGCTGCTTGCTCAAGTCTGCTGCAACCATTTTCAGGACAGTGAATCCCACTCATCTGAGCAAGGTAAACAAAAATTAACACCGAATCTGTTTCAACAAAGATCTCCCTATTTGGGAACCTTTTCCCGTCTCAATCACCAATAGCCAAATATTACGTCCTATGTTCATGAAACAAAGGCTTGAGTAAAGGACAAAAGTGAAACAAAACAAACAAAAAAAGAAGTGAAGAAGCAGTTACCTGGGCATGGTGGCACAAACCTGCAATCCCAGCACTCTGGGAGGCTAAAGCAGGAAGATCGCAAGTTCAAGCCCAGCCTAGGCAACTAAGACCCTGCCTCAAAATTTAAAAAATGAAGAAGAAGAAGGAAAAAGAAAAAAAAAAGTAGGTGGAGTAAAAAACAGAAGCACATACAAAATTAGCTACTGCTTATTAAAAAGAAAAAATCAAAATATTTACAGAGCTGAGCATGTCTTACTTAAAGTGTATAGATCTGACTTATCTCCCTGCCTCTGCCTAAGTGATAAGGAAGTCTAATTGACTTGAAATTATTACAGCACATTTCCTCTTTAAATATTTTGAATCCCTGAAACGAAGGACTGGAAAATCTGTTTGGCCTTCACCCGGCTTTCATGATTAGCCTAAACGCTGTTCAAAGACGAGTTAACATTTTCTTTCTCCAAGTTTTTAGAACACACTTGAAAAACATATTTAAATGTCTCTAGATGCATAAAGTTGGAGGGACAACATACATTCCTTCTCTGGAAATTTTTTAAAAAGTAGGGCAATTTAAAATACCTAAAGTTATCAGAAAGAAGGAAATCTCTTTCAGAACAGCTGAAATAAATTATATCAGAATTCACTTTTTCTTCACACTACAGCAAGGACATTTTTGCTTTTTGATACACATTGAGGACTCATGACATGACAGACACCTTACCTGTTGTGCAAATATTGCAATCATTTCTCTAATAGTATAAAAGGTATGGTAAGTTGGCTAGATAGAACAAATCATTAAGAGACAACTTACATGATTGTGTTGGTTTTGTTACATTTACAGGTGAAAACCTTTTCAAAGACAACTTCAACCATCAAGTAAAAGGGTCTTTGTTCTTTAGAAAACAACAGTCAGTAAAGACTTGAGGATACGAACCACCCAGCCCTGTGGACAATCTCAAAGCCTTCATTTACCGAAGACACAACACTGCTCCCACAACAGCCACAACAACTTTATGCCTTAAATGCAGGCCACTGCTCTGTTACTTTATTCATGACAGAAAACACGTATGCCTTTCAGTAAATGGGAAGTCAGCTCCGTCTCCTCCCATTTGCACCCAAGAAAACAGCAAAGTTGTCATAATCTAAGAAGTTGTCTTTTTCCATCAGAGGGAAAGGAGTGACTCAACATACAGCGTTGTCACAGGAAGGCTCCTGCTGACTGTAAACCTGTCATCATTAGCAGCTGCTTGGAGACGCTACCTCTGATCTAGCACAGTTGAAGCCCTGTTCAGATAGACGTCTCCTCATTATAAGTTGCTGTGTAAGACTTTGCTGGGGAACGTCCTGTCATCTTTGATATAACAGGTAATACGTTGCCTTTACAATTCAGCTGGGCTGGATTTCATCGTGTCTGTTTTGATTGTATCAGGCTGGATTTAATAAAATGCTGATCGACCTGGTAACATGAAAATAAGTGCAAACACTCACTAAATAAACTCTCTCTGTCATTCTAGTATCTGGAGCAAGTTACTGACTGATTCAGAAGCTGCAGAGCTTTTAATGGGATTTAAGATTTCAGTCTTTTCACTATTTTCCTATCTATTAGGTGTATCTGGATTCTACTGAATTGAACCAAAAAGTTTTAAACAAAGAAGAAGGAATTGTCTGCATCAACACTTAACCAAGATTTCTGCCACTGCTGCTGATACGACCTTAGAAGAAAATGCTCTACCGTGGGGGAGCATCTCTCTCACTTACAGAAGTTAGACAGCTATGGAATATTTCGCAAGAGAACATGTGTTTTGCTTTTTTTCTGCACTATAGAGGAAGTCCGTTTAAGTATTTCTTTGGAAGGAAGAGAATAATGATATGTAGTAATGCCTTTTACTGCCATGAGAGTAAACCCCCTCATTTATATATATTATCCTTAGTCTCTGTGACTTGGCAGAATATCATTAGACCTTAAATGGCTTTTACAGAATCTAAAAGTATGGAGCTGTTATAAAAAAGACAACAGAAATACTGAGTGGGTTACTGAAGATGATATCTAGTAGCAGCCTGATACCTCACTGTCTCTACTTGATACAGTTGGAATTAACCACACCAAAAAAGGCTATTGGTCAGACAAATCATTAAGAGTTCCCCTGATTTTCAATATTAATAGGATTGGTATGTACTTTAAAGAAGAGTTCAAATACACTCTAGCCATGAAAAAGTGGTTCACTCTTAACAAAACACCACTTTAGCCAGGCATGGTGGTACATGCCTATAATCCCAGCACTCAGGAGGCTGAAGCACTAGGATCACCTTAAACTCAAGGCCAGCCTGGGCTACATAGTAAATTGAAGGTCAGCCTGAATTACATAACGAGACCCAATTTGAAAACAACAACAATGAAAGCACTACTTCTTAAATATTATATAAAAAAGATAATTTAGGACATTTTTATAAAAGCAATCAACCAGCAATGTCTTCTCTATTGGTAAACCATAAATGAACATTGAAAGCCCCCCCAGAACACCAAGCAATGATTGAACATAACACTATCTTGAGAAATGAATCATTCCCTGTGTACCTCAACAGCCAGTTTCAAGCACATTGATTACAGTTCCTGCCCTCATTTGCAGAGGTCAAAAAACTTAAAACAAAGCAAAAGAATTTTCACCTTTCCAATTAGCCTACTTCCAAATAAAAAAAGTTATTAGATGATATGTCAGGCCAGAGCCTCCATGTCACTTTATTTAAAACCCAAACCAACCACATACATGGTTTCTCTTTAGCTTTTAAAACTCTCAAATCTCAGAGTAGAAAACCTCTGTATTTGGCACAAATTATTTTTTTACATTACCTTTCTTCTTTTTGGCGGTGATACTGGGGAATGAGCCCAGAGCTTTTGTACTGAACTGGAGCTCCAGCTCTTTATAATCTTTTGTTGTTTGTTTTCTGAGACACAGTCTTGCTAAGTTGCCCAGGTGAGATGTCAACTTGCGATCCTTCTGCCTCAGCTTCCAAAACAGCTGAGGCCGCAGACATAGGCCACCATGCCAGCTTACATCATCAAATGTTAAGAGTACAACTAGACATACTTGTCACGATGATAAGAGATACCCTTTCCTTATCATGTTTTCTCCATGCAAATAAACATCTACTGGTTCAGAAACACAGTAGCGTCATAATCTGAATGTGCATCATAAAACAGTGTTTGCTAAGCAAATCTCTATTTTATAGTAGGGATTCAAAGGTTCAAGGACCTCTGTATAGCAAAACCACCAGGAAGTCTATATGCAGAACACAGAAGGGCAGAACAGTGGCCCTTCCATTTGTTTTCACATCTCTAGGCTATGTCAAAGCCAGGAACGACCAGTGTTAAAAGAAAAGATGAAGTATTATATGAACTCTCACTTTCCGAGACTGAAAACACTTACTTTGCCTTCAGTGTCTCCTCCTGAAAATTCCAGTATGGATCTTCCACCAGCTGTAACTCTCTTAATACCCTACCAGGCTTGTAGGCTGCATTGATGATCATGCTAAGAACCTGTTGGGAAAAAATAAGCACGATGAGATGAAATTGCATTCATTCCTGTCCCAACAAGAATGCTTTGAAAACCACACTGCTGACACTTATGAGTTGTTCACTGTACACCCTCATTAAGTGAAGAGCTGTGATTAAGGCTGAGAGAAGACTCTGCAGGCTGACTCAGGGCTAAAGAGAGTGTGAAATCCACACTTCTCACTAGCGAAGTGGGAAGTGCTCCCTAGATGGGGTGGTAGACACTTAATGGCTCTTTTGGTTGCAGGTAAAACATACCATTGCCTCCAAAGAGCAGTTTATTATTCTTCAACAGAATTACTCTTCAGCAGGATAGGGTACTAAGAATTTCATTCTATTTTTAAAGATACATTTCATAAGGAACCAGTGAAACTGATACAATAGGTTTGGGCCACTACTTCTAGAGAGACTTCAGATACCTATAATTATTTGAAATGCATTGAATGCCAGTGAGATGCACAGGCATTTAACAGCAGGACAACTCTCTCAGAGATGTGAGTGTTTTAAAAGGTAGCTGGAACCACCTAACACCACCTAGTATCTTATTTCCTCAAATTATCCTCTTGTTCCTAAGTCCCAAGCCCGAGAAAATAAGCAGGTGATCACTGCCACTGTGGGGCTCCCAGGAAGGCCAGACATTTCCATTCTGAGAGTCCTAGTGGCAAACTCTGGGAAGATAAGACGTTGTGTTAATCCTCAATGTGCTTCTTTAATGAAAAGAACAAGGAACTCTGACCCTGGGGTACTCATCTTCAGTAAGCAATCACGATTCGCTCTGCCAAGCTCCTGATAGCTGCTACCCCAACTGAGAGCTAAATAACACAAAGGAGCAAAGCAGCAACCCCAGGTATTGAGGCCCATGCTAGGCCCACCTGTGGGTGTTTCATGGTGTGCCAGGTGCAGGAACGCAGATAGAAGCACACGGTGCCTACCCCTCCTAAGGTCTGTCCGGGCCCAGGGTTCACTTGTTTCATGTTTCAGCACAAAATACCCGTGAGAAAGTGAGAACAGCTGGACATGGTGGTGGGTGCACACCTGCAATCCCAGCCTGCTGGGAGGCTGAGGCAGGAGAATCACAAACTTGAGCCCAGCCCATGCAACTTAGACCCTGTCTCAAAATAAAAAATAAAACAGGAGCGTGGGATGTAGCTCAGTGAAAAGGCTCTGAGTTTAATCCCCAGTACTACCCCCCCCAAAAAAAGACCATAATACATCAGAAACATTGAAAATTAGCCTCATCGTCACTATATTATTGTTACTATTTTTTGAAGTGAAAACAAAAGTAAATGGGAAGGAAAACGTTGGGAGTATGTTTAGGCATGTAACTGGTCTGTACCCTGATTTACTCCAGATTTGATTTGCTTTCTCCTATTACTCAATAGACCTGATCTCAAAATATTTTGTACCATGCAGCCAGCCTGGCACCTGGCTCTTGCCTGCGCAGCATTTTGCCAAGCTCCCAGGACCCCCAGGACCCAGTAACTCCCCACGCAGGGCACACTTCAGCACAGGCACGAAGAAGCCCCAGCAAGGCAGGACAGGCAGTTTTGGTGCTTTTATGTTTTCAGTATTAGAGTAATCATCTCATTTTACTGTTTCCTGTTAGTACAATTTAAGAACCTGAGTTTAAAAATAAATCTAATTAGAACTGGCTGCAATAATGCACAAAATGTTTATCAACAGACAATAAAATTTCAATGGATTCTTTTCCTTGTGATTAGCTGAGAAAACCCCAGAGCCGCGTGTTATTTGCTGCATATTGAAATGTATTTTTTGACTGTGAAAAGAGCATGTTTTCCAGAGTTCAATTCAGTCTGGAAACAGGCAGCAATTAAATTGTAAAAAGCATCTGATATTGCATATTTTTCCCATGGCTTTTCCTGATGCCACATCATTTTTCTCCAAATTCAAGCTTTCTGTCCAGTGTTGGAATCATGAGCCACACAGTTCCCACGTCCAGGATGCTTTAGAATATTACAGGTACTCCATGAAAAGGACTAAGTAGATAGCTGCTATCATGTTCAGAGTTAGAGCAAATTACTGTACCTTTCAAAATATCAGAACACAATTCGATATTTCTTGACCAGACAGTACCACAGACCCTGGCCCCAAATAGCTTTCAGGACTTCAAGTATGAATCAACGAACAATATTCCCAATAAGCTGGTGTAGCGCAGTGTGAGCAATTCTAGGAGGAAAATCACATTACACAGCAATGCCTCATTGGATTTCTCTGGGTACCTGAAGTGTGTTGAGAATTCTATGAAAATGCTCCCATGCAAGTGTGTTACAGAAGCAAAGCACAACTCTTCCAGGCAGACAGGTCTGGGCTCCATTATAGACCCACCTTTAGAAGCCGGGTCCTTGGGCAAGACTGAGTTTCCTCTTCATAAGTAAGGTAGATATTGGCGCAGTAAAGACATCCACAGTAGCTCTCTTCCAGCTATCACTGCAGCCCTCACGGATGTGTAGGCTACACCCTCTCCAGTCCCTGCAACCCCTCTGTCTCCCGTGGCCTGCATTTATGTCCCAGTCCTGCATCTCCGCAAATTAACTTTCCTCAGAAGCTCCTTCCCTTCCCAGCTCTATATCTTTTTCAGAACCAAACTTCTCAAAACAAAACCAAACCCAAAAAATGAGCAAACAAACCAAAGTGGTCTGTACTGTTAAATTCTTCACTTTCACTTCAAATTCTCAACTACCTGAATCCAGTTCCAATCTCCAGACTCCACACTAAAATGAAGAATGAAATCCTGTCATTTGCAAGGAAATAGATGAAACTTGAGACCCTCATGTTAAGTGAAGTAAGTCAGACAAAGAAAGTTAGGTATCTTATGGCTTTCCCTAAATGAGAAACCTAAAACATGCATAAGGTAGAACTGTTGGAGACAGGGAAGGAGATGGGGTGGGGGAGGGGACACACAGAGGGGAGGAACGAGAAGTGATCTAGAAAAGCTATATACATGTGCTGAGTCCCCATAATGAGTATTAACTATCATGAATTGCAGAGCGCACACACACACACACACATACACACACACACAAAACGTAACTGCTATTTTAAAAACAATCTCTAGAAAGGGCTGACAGCCTCATGCTCAAACCCAGGCAGCACTCCATGCTTTGCACCTGTAAGGAAAGATGCACTTGAAAGACAAAAGTGCATTTTTTTTTTCTTTTTTTGCACTCATACCTTCTAGTTAAGCCAAAAGAAAGCACAGGTTAGCTTTTGGGGAGAACCTTAAAAGTAGGTGTTTTATTTTGTCTCTTCCAAAACTGGCTGCTTCTCTGTGCATGTCTGAAGACCGGGGAGGCCAAAACATCCAATACACTCCCCAGAGTATCTGGTGATATCATTACTACTGTTTCCTGCTCCTCTCACAATAGTTACAATCATTTTAGTAATAATAATAATGTGACATTTTACCAAGGCTAGACTCAATCACCCCAGTCAACTCTGACCTTTTCTTTCATTTAGATTCTCAGCGTTAGCTGACCCCTGGACAGCCACCACCCCTGAAGAGAAGGGGTCCTTGGCAGCACTGGTCCTTGGTCTCACTGAGCTCAGCTTCTCTAACATGAAGGCTGCCGCTTTCTCCCTACCCCGCAGTCAGATTCAGAGGCCACGCCCCATAGGAGGCTATTCAAGAATTTTCCACTTCCCTCTCAGAAATCAGCAGGAAAATCTCATCCAGTCCTGCACCCTCTGAACACTCCTGGGACATCCCTTCTACCCAGCTGTGACTCCCATGTGTCTCCTATTTTCCCTTCGACTGACCTCCCACCCCCTGAACCTGCCATCATGCCTTCTGAATCTTTAGACCATCATCACCACCTATCCTGAACCACCTTTCAGAACATTCCTTTCCTTCTTGGAGTATTCTGCCAAAGAATCAACTATATGTCCTCCTCAAATTCCTGTTGAAGCCTAACCCCCAAGTGGATAGTATTAGGAGGTGGCCTGAGGGAGGGAGTCGGGGTTAGGAGAGATCTTGAGGGTGAGGCCTCTATGGTGAGCAGAGGATGAAGAGCAAGCTCTCTACAAGCAGACCCAGCAGGCGGATGGCTTTCTGAAGGCCAGAAGGAGGCCATTGCCAGACCTGACCACACTGGCCCCCTGACCTGGGACTTCAGACCCCAGCCATGGGACACCAAGACCTGGTGTTTAAGCCACCGGGTATGTGGGGCTTTGCTACAGCAATGCGAGCTGATGAGACAGTTCCCTCCTCCACCAGGACTTTCTTCCTCTGTGCTGCAACATTTCCCAACTTACACAAAACAGCAACTCTCCTGCTCCATGTCTTACGCTCTGTCACCTGTCTTATTTTTCCATCCTCTTTAATAGTAAAATCCGTTAAGAACTGTCTGCACTTACTGGATCCTCCTTTCCCCTGCGATCCTCTCTGGAACCCATTCTAATGCAGCTTCTTCATTCACATCTTCCGATACTGAGTGGTCTTAACAAAAACACTGGTGATGCCACCTGCTCCCCTCACCCTTCTGTACTCTTTCCTCCAGACAAAGACCAGGACAACCCTCTAGATCCCACATCCCACCACCTGGCTGCTTCTTTGCTCAAAACCCTTCAGAGGTTTTTCTCTCTCACTTAGTGCAAAAGCAAAGTACTTCACTTGGCCTCTGCAGCCTGAGGAACCAGTCCCAGTGGCCCAATTCCTGCTCACCTTGCTCCTGCCACACCAGCCTGTCTGCTCCTGAAAGGCCTTTCTTTTTGTTAGGATTATTCCTTTTGTTGCTTGCTTGAGGTTGGTTTTGGAACCTCCCCCAAAGGTCCATGTGTAAATGGCTTGGCCTCCAGCCTTTGGCATCCCTGGGAGATGGTGGCCCTTTAATGGGTGGGACGCAGTGTGAGGTTGTAGGTCATTTGGGAATATGTCCTTGAAGGGATGGTGGGGACCTAGTCCTTCCTCCTTTTCTTTTTTGGTTCCAGGTTATGAGATGAAGAGCTCCACACTGCCATGTGCTCCCCCAGTCATGTGATGTCTCGCCACAGGCCCCAAAGCCACTGGGCCAGTCAGTCGTACACTGTAACCTTAGAAACCATGAGCCAAAATAAACCTTTGTCTTTATAAGTCAACGAGCTCAGGTATTGCCATAGTGATAGGAAGCTGATGGTTATAATCAGGATATCTTGCCTCACATTTAGCTCATTACTTAAAAGTCCCCTTATTAGGATGTCCTCCTCCTGGTCATCATCCATAGACCAGCACCTTTCTCCCATGATTTTTGACCCTCTCACTGATAAACATTTACTATTAACATACTATTATGTACTTATTGGCTTATTTTTTTTGCTGTCAACATAACTAGACCATCAAGAACTACACACTGCCTGCATTTACAGTAGCGTAAGAGCTACAGCCGGCAGCAAGTGCCCTCTAGATTGTTTTGGGAAGGTTTTCAATAAAATTCATTCCAGTCCTAGAAATTAGATGAAACCATTTTGGTCACTAAAAATTAATGAGCAATTCACTCCAAGACTTTATTTAATACTGAGAAATGATGTAACGCCATATCCTCTTGGGGAAGGCTAAAGGCCCAGGAGATGGCATTTATCATGATTTTTATTGTAATAAAACCATACTGTATGGTATGATGAGAACATTCAACAAATGTACCTTGTCTTCTTTATAGGAAAATAATAACGAGATCTTTGACAACAAAAAATAATTTTTTGGACTTTCTTTTGCCAACCTTCCCAGATGTTATCTTTCAGCCCACTGACTCCTGCATCTCAGACACTGCACTGTAGGTGATGTGCTCACAAGCTTGGCATTGCACTCTTAATGGTTAGCTAATGTGCAGCAGAAACTTAGGACAGAGCACTGAAAACACAACAGAATATTTTCAAGAGGCATGCCTGCTTCTGTCTTTGTTTTGATGATTGACTGACTTAATAAGTTGTCAGGTAGGCAAGATTCTTTCCTCTATTCAGTGTTTCTTGAAGAAGTTTCCAAAATGAGATCGGGACTCCTACTGCCTCTCCACCAACTTGTCTCCACCTGACTGATAAGCACAGAGCTGCTTTGAAGAAGAGCAGCACAATGTCAGTGCATAACCAGTGAGGGATGCTTTGGACAGCTGACTCTGGGTTTCCACATGAAGGCCTTTCCAGCTTTAAAGTAAAAGTTAAAAAGAGGCAGCCAGGAAAAAAAAAAAAAAACTCAGATGGAAAGGAAGTAAGGGAGAGAAAGAGAAATTTAAAAGCTCTCAGCACACTTCCAAAATGTGGAAAACAAATATTTTAATCAAAATAAAGAGACTGAAGGAAATAGCTGAGTGAGTCAACCATGTGGTAGAAATATAAACCACAAACAATTTTGGAAGCCAGATTCCAAACTGCCAGGTTTCACTTCAAAGTTCCAAAACTGCAGGTGACCAAGAGTAGCAGTCAGTTTACCTCTTGGGGATAAGGGGGAAAGGAGGTTATGTCACATCACTATCTGCAAACAGGCATCTGACCAAGGGCTGGGCCTCTGAGGCTCAGAGGACAAATGCAGCTCTGGCCTTGCGGAACCCCAGGAATTCTTCAGCACCTCTGCTCAAACCCATTTCACTTGCCAGTAAAGCAGTACAGAGTAAGCACAGAGCCCAGATCCTCCAGGGTCACACACTGGCACACTGGCTTCCTGCGTCAGGAAGGTCCTGTGTTCAGTATTTTGACCTCATCCTCCAGCTGACTGGCCTACATCATTCACATTTCCTATAAGAATTTCAAAGTCAGAAACAGGAGAGCCAGAGAGCTGATCAATTTTCTCAACTCCTGTCAGCCAGTGAGAAGGGTTGGGCCTAGGCCTTGGCTGGGGACAGCTCAAGTAAAATGGAGACTGGAGATGAGGCAGGGAGTCCTGGAAGGGGTACTTCTCTGAGAGGACAACTTCTACCCCCTTAACTTGTCAAAGCCCTCAGCTACTCTCCTGACCTTGATGATACACAGATCTGGCTCAGATACCGAACTAATGTAACAAGGCACAGATCTCCGCTTGTGTATGTGTTCTTGGGTGGGCTTGTTGGAATGAGGCAGCCCTGCTAAGGTGGGGGTTAAGTCCCCTGCTCTCTGCAGGGAGGACTGTCAACCCAGGGAGGCAACCACCACAGCTCTTGCTCACCAAGAGCCCTGGCTCTAGTACAAGGCCTAGCACATTCTGCAGAGCTAAAAAGACAATAGAAGCAGAAAGATGAAGATGGTGGCAACCCAAGTAGCTAGACCAGTTGCTGGCATCTCACACCAGTACTCACAGCTGGTAATCATTTCCGTAGTCACTTTTTTCAGAGTCATCATAACCTATTTGTTTAAATTCCTAGGCAAGTTTAACTTGTCATATCTGACTTGTGCATTTTATAACCAGGCTGTTGATGAAAATACCAAAGTGACTCTGAGATGTATTCAACAGCTAAATGGATGCACAGATGATAGATGGAGATTAATGACAAGCACATGATAGATGATGTCGACAATGGATAAAGAGATAATAATGATGATAGATAGATAATGAGGCAATAATGATGGGATATGATAGATGGGTGGGTAGCTATATAATAGATAATGATAGACATAGACAGTTGACAGAGGTACATAGATAGAGACAGACAGATAGACAAGTACACAGATTATAAGCGAGCAGGTGAGGTGGGACTATGTGAGCTAGGTGAGTATCTGTGCTTTCCCAACAAGAACAAGTCCTTGCCTTGGCAAACCCAGCAGTGCTATCCAGTCCCACATCTACCACAGTACCCCACCGCACAGTCTCTTGATGGTTTGCAAAGCTGCAGGTCTCATCAGCTTTTCTGGCCATCTCACCTACTTGGGGAGGTAGGATGTGCCTTGTGTGTTTTCCTTCTAAATCTACTATCTACACGAGAGAAGAAAAAGGGGAGTAGAAAACTAGGTGTTAGATATTTACCTTTCAACAGAAAGTGTACAACTTGTCAGCTTTACCTCTAAAAGGTTTGTCTCTCGGTCTCTGGAACCCAGGCTGCCAACAAAGACAGCTCAATTCTGCTGCTGTGGAGCTAACACAGTTACAGAGCAACTACCAGACTGACACAGCTAGTGGTGAGGGGGACCACAGGAAGAGGGATTCTTCAACAGTCCCCACTTGAAATATATGCTTCTCTTTTTCACTATGCTCTCTCCAGGGCCTGCTGAGTCTCTTTATTATGTCAGAGGCTCCATAATTGTCCTGTAGTACGGTTTCCAGAGGCTTTTTCACCAGCAGCATGTGGCTGGTCTTCTCCTATTTTTGTCATGTGTCTATATCAGAAGCTGAAATACTCATCTCAGGACACACGGATCTGAATAAATAAATCCCTCCTTGCTTGTCTCTTGTGCTCATGGTGGCTCATTCATCCCTTTTCTGATATCCTGCACATAAAGTAAATATGATAGGTAGACCTGGTGGCTTAGGAAACAGCATTCAGATCATTAAGCGAAATGTCATCATCTTGGTACAATGCACTAGGAATACAATGGTCAGTAAAACTCTGCCTGCATGACACTACACAGATCTGGTTTGTCTACCTTTGGGGACTCTGGCACACTGGAGGTAGTGTGGGAGTAGAAGGATTTGGGATGGAAATGGATGGTTCCAACTGTCAATGAACTTATTGAGTATGCAGATTTGATTTACAGTAAATACCATCAGTATTGTCCATACCTAACGGGTCAGGTCCTACTCATCATGCTTCTGTCGAATACTCCAACACAGGAAGTACAATTGGCTGGCTGGGGTTGAATGAACCATTTATTGACTCTGTGCTATCTTCTTCCAAGTCATCTTGCTTACCTAGATGTATTTTCTCTGGAAACCAGGCCTGACAGACAGCTGACTGGGACCACCCCGCTTAACTCCACTCAAGTTTAACACCCAGAAAATGACTTGGGACATGCATTAGCAATCACTTTTTCCAGATACTTCCTTCTCTCTAGTATGAAGCCCTTGTGGACAGTGTTCTGGATACCACTTCTCAGTCTGAACATGACATTTTCCAAGACTAGCTCTGCATCCACATTGACAGAAATTCTCTATTTCTAGCAGACTGGACATAGGAAGAATAACCTTCATTTCATGTTTTGCTCTATCTTTGCTTCAATTACCTTGTTCTCTTTAAACAAGATGAAATTTGTACCACACAGAGGTTCTGGTACTGAAGGAAAAGCATTAGCATAAATATTGGCTCAGTGAAACTTACATATTATTTTTTCACACTCACACAACTGAAGCGCCTGCCTCTCCCCACTCTCCCGATTTCTTCCTTTCTGCCAATCATCATCAAAAAACTACTTCTGTCATCAGAAACTATCTGGCATGGATTTTAAGTTTGGTTGCTGGCATCAATTGGAGAACTGATCAGAGATAACTACTTTTGATTTAGAAAAAACTCATTTAGTAATAAGTAAAATAGCTAGCCCCTAAAGAGAGGTGCAGGCCATGGTCATGTGTTCGTTAACACAGCTGGCAGATAATGGCAGAGCTCACATTGTAAGTGCAGTCTACCACGTGACTCAGGCTTGCAGGTGGCTTCAGAGAAAGCCACCCACTCACTGCATTTTTGTCAACTTTTGTATTCCTAAGGTATCACTCTAAACCAGGCACCCACACAGGCAGACAATGTTGAGGAGCAGAGGTCCATTCACAGGCAGAGAGCTGGGACAGGCTGAGGAAAGACAATTCTCACAGAGGGTTTTATGACACACTGAGCCAGAAATTCTTACATCTAATCCTGGCTGGATTTCTTTTTCGATCAAGTTTCCTATCTGCAGGTCTGAGTTCCATGGCAATTTATATGGTCAGGGTTAACTAGCAGTCCTCCTGCTTAGCTTTATCTGGAGCAGGGCCAAGTATCCTGCCCTTGCCCACAATCACCACTTCTTCTTACCTACAAATCTGTCGTCTATGGAATCTATTTACCACTCAGGACGCACACAGTCCATACTGTCTGGTTTCCACACACAAAGCCAAATTATATTAAAGTGAGCTATTTAGAAGGAAAGTAGCCCGAATTTCCTGCTAAACGAGAATGTAGGTGAATGGCTAGGTCCAACAGGCAGAACTGCATGAGACCCAAAGCAGGCCTGGCTGTTTTCTGGGTCTGTGGTTCTCACATCGCAGGTGCTCTAAGCATCCTTCCTGCTTTCCCTTCCCTTCATCCCCAGACTCTGGATGCTCCCACCTTATCCATATTGTTCTGCATTTGAACCAGGTGCCTGTTTCATTTCCCCAGATGGTGTGTGACACCTTTGCTACCATATGCCATCTACATCAGCTCCTGTTCTCGTACCCAGGAGGCTCTGTCACATTCTATTCACCTGCCCATCTTTCCCACTTGAGTGAAAGTTCACCTCGAGCTGGAACTGTTTGTGCCACATTCTCTGTGTTAAATGTTCTCAGAAAAATGAGGTCCTTTTTGCCTTTCCACACTGCCTTCATTTTTGAGAGACCTTGACGCTTTGGCTCAAAGCCCGCACTCCACACACAATTAATTGATCTCCTATCTTCCCAAAGCAACTGATTCAAACCTAGTGCGATGCTTCTGCCTAACTAACTCATGGGAAGAAATATGTCCACTAGATTGAATCTTTCATGGGTAGAAACATCATTCCTCCATCTTTGTGTCTCTAGCTTTTAGCCCCAAAATGTGAGAAAGGAGGTACTGGTAGAGAACTAAATGGCTTCAAAGGTCTAGTGTCTGCCCATTGCATGCAGGTGCCGTGAATACAAGCCAGTTGTGACCGGATGCACACTTTACCTCCTTAAGAACCAGCACACACTTGCCGGGCCCCACCGACTGAGGTAGCTCCGCAATCCGGCCCTTGTTCAGGTATGGGCCTGAGAAACACCGGTGGTTGATGAACAGCTGCGGGCAACAGTATTTCCCATTGCCGGATCCTGCGGGGAGACAATGTGGGTCACTGCTCTGGGATTTAGGGGCCCTACAAGACACAAGCTTGACAGACTCAGTCATCAAACCCTACCAAGGAGCTGCCCAGCATCTGGAATGATAGGGAGTCTGGAGTTATGAATGAAACGGGACTCTAGGAATTCACAACCACAGTGAGGGCCAATGTTGTTAGAACCTGAATTGGGAGCCCTCGCTTGAGTTCAAATGGTCAGAGAGTAGTAGACGAAAACAGATGACCCTCCTCTTTGGAGAAAGGTACTTTGTGTCCTAATGTAAGGACACTTTACACCCATCAGAGCATCTTAGAAATTGATTATCTTTTCAACATACTTTTTGCACAACATATTTCTTCACAAACTTTTGTGTTGACTATACAGTATTTGAAACACACACAAAAAGACATAAAGACCATGACAACAGCTACCCAGCCATCACTACACACCTCAAGGACAAACATCAGTTACAAAGCTGAGGTCCCCTGTGTGTTTGCACCACAAGAGGGACTCCCCACCTTCCCTCTGGAGGTAACCACCATCCCAAGTCTGGTGTTTATCACTGCCATGCAAGTTCCTAAACTTTACTGCACACATATGTCTGAACACAAGGTTATATATTTTAAAAATATTCTATAAATAGTTTTTCACAACATTTTGTTTGTTTCCTTAAGTTTCTTAAGGCAAAAATATGAAACATTTGCCAACAAATACTGGAACATTCATTTTTCCTTTCTGTATATTACTCCACTGCATCAATATATTTCAGTTTAGTCATTTATTCTCTTTTAGATGTACAGTTATTGCTGCTTCTTTGGCACTGCCAGTTGCACTTGAACAAATACAGTTTTGGGAATCTACTCCATCTGGACAGGAGATTCTTACAAGGACACAGGAGACCAACAGGTCTGCAGAGCTTGAGCCTTACTAAATGTGGTCACACTGTTCTCTACAGTGACAATCCCTACTCACAGCCCTATCAGAATTGTATCAGAGTCCCTGATGTCCCATGGCCAAGCCAACAGCATACATTGTCAGCCTTCGCTACACTGCCATCCAACAGAGGTGAAATGTGTCTCATAATGGTTTAAATCTGCATTATCCTTATTATTCCTTCAACTTAGTTTACATGGCACATTATTGGTCATACTCCGTCTCAAGCTGCCACAGAAAAAATGTGGGATGATTAAATGACAATTATTTATGGATGTTTATAAACACAGAGTGAAGTTTTGCTTTTGGCTTAGGTAAGCATCTCACTCCTATTCAACTAACCCACCCAGCTCCTTACCCAAGCTAAGCTACAGGAGCCGTGGTATTTCTGCATAAATACTGTCACTGATTTGGGATGGCAATTTAACAGTCTAGGGAAACCATTTTTCATAAAGACATCAACTAAAAACCAGTATGTAGGAAGCAGAAATGTCACCCTTGTGGGTGTAAGAAAAAGAGAATACAATTACCATTATAGACTTTGAAAGGATAGCTGACATGGTTTTTGTAAAACCATTCTCAAGTTTGAATTCTATACAACAGGCAAAATAATTAAATTCCCAGCTGCATGTACTTATAAATTTTTGGTAGGATTATCTTACCAAGACCTTTAGAAAAAAAATTTTTTTTAGTTAAGTCTACTCATAAAATTGCTGTCTTTAGTACAAAGATAGCTTCATCTAATAGCATTCTTCCATGGCACACAGCTTTTAATCCTGGAATTTAGAGCAGGTTTCATTTTGGCTTAGAATTTTTAATCAAGTATTACTTAATATACAAACATGTGTAGTGTCAGATTTGGTGGTCAAAGGGCAGCTCACAATTGTGTTTTCAGAGGTTATTATGAGAAATAAGACTTTAAACCTTGGAAAAAGTATTATTTACAACCAGCTATTCAAACTCAGAAGGTTTTAAGGGGTGATTCAGAAGGTATTACTTGCATTCAAATGTGGATGCAAGTAATAATTGCCAGGGTAAAAATGAAAGTAGAACTGAGATAAAATGTGGGGAAAAAAAAGAATGCCTGATGATTATTTTTGAGTCTTTCCTCTCCTGCACTGTAATCCGTGGTACACAGTGCTAATCTGCGAAATTACCAACTAGCACATGGGGCCTTTTCTTGCGATCTAGGAGACCTGCCTAGAGTTACTGAAGCAGGAAAGGTATAGAGACTTAAGCTCAAAATTTAAAAACATACAAACAAACAAAAACCCAGCTAGGTGTCTGCTAATAAGCAGTAACAGAGAAGAACAGAAGAGACTCACAATTGATATACCCCAAAATCTATGCAAATCCTAGCTATGAATTACAAAGGGATGGAGAGCCCTACATGGGGCCCACTTACCTGTCATGTCCAGATGGGGGAATAAACAAAGGTCATGAGGTATTTTCTCAACAGGCACTGTGGCTGGCAATCTGTGGATAAAGAAAAGAAGCCATCGTGGGTCACAAACTTGAGAAGAAACGAGTAAACTCCTCATAATTCAAAGTGACTAGTCCGGAAACCTAAAAGCGCTGTGAGATGCGATGTGGGTATGGCAGCAGCACAGCAAGACTGGATGTAAGAATCCTTTCAGAAAGTTCTTTTCAAATCCTCCTGAGAACATAAAAAAGCCTATGGCACAAGTGCTGAGAAGCCACCAGAAATCAATGAGGTTTTTCTCCGCTGCAGAACTGGGACTAGCACCCAGGAGTGCTTGACCTCTGAGCTACAACCCTAGCTCCTTTTATTTTTCAGACAGTGTCTCATTAAGTTGCTTAGGCTGGCCTTGAACTTGGAATTCTCTGACTCAGCTTCCCAAGTATCTAGAATTACAAGTGTGTGCAGTAACATGGCTTAATGAGTTTCTAACAGGCTACTGCTCACTCAGCTTGGTCTACTGCTACAGAATTGTGACAATGCCTTCAGTTTCATTTTAAACATAAGGCAACATTTATTTACATTTAATTAATGTCAGACTTTTCCATTGCAATGTCTAACTGAAAACCACTTTCTGATAACCCAAGAATTCTAACCTCTGGGCCTGTATATGTTGTAACCACACTAAAAAGACCTTGGGAGGCGGGGGAAACCTGTTAACTGATGATTATTAAAATGTGAAGTACACTTATTCTAATAGAGCTCTGTTACAGTTCAATTTAAAAAGTTGTTAAATACTTTTTCTTTTTTTTTTAATGTAGCCTTTGGCAGGAAAAGGTGACTTGGATTTCACAAGGGTCCCTGGGCTAGCTGCACAGAAATACACAGTTGAAAAGATGCCTAAGTTTAAAGGACATCTCTGGAAGAGATTTAGAAGACTCATCTTGAGTAGCGGTTCTCAACTGGGTACTTATATTGCTCACATTGCTTGATCTGTTTTGCATGCCTGTATCTTGTAATCTGAGCAAGTATTTCGAAGATAACATACAGCATAGTAACCATTGTTAATCTCCTAGCATCTTTGTTTTGAAATCCCATATCATTTTTATTGTTTGGTTTTAATCTCTTTAAAATGAAAAAAAAAATAAAAGTAACAGTAGTGGTTTTTAAAGTGTGATCCCCAAAGGCACAGTGCCGGTATCATCAGGAACTTGCTAGGAATGCAGGTTCTCAGGCCACATCCCAGACATCCTGAAGCAGAAGCACTGGGGATAGGGGCCAGCAATCTGTTTTCATCTTCTCTCCCTGTGACTGATATAAGCAAAAGAGTTAGAACCATCGACCCATGGACTGCAGATCTGGATCCTGCCGCTGGTCTTTTAGTCATGCTATGTACTCTCTACTTGGTGCTATGTAGAGAAAGCAGAGTCAGGCTACACACCTGAAACGCTGCATTTAGAAATAAATGTGGCTATTGGCCAATTCATTGTCATTAAAGTCCATGAAAAATGTTTGTTTTCACTCAACTTTCTATCTATATTTTTTATTTACTTAGGAAAACACAATCACTTGATATAAATGTGAATTCCAGTGTATTTTAAATACTTTGCACTATGTAAAAGAGTCACACCAGCAGTTACAACTTTTCAAAAACATTACCTGCAGTTGCACACTTTTCCCTAAATCCTCTTTTCTCATGAAATGGGAGGGGGGGGAACCTGTTTTTATTCAACAATTCAAAGCCCACTTTTTTAAAAATCCAATGTGGAATCTAGTTTAACCTTCATAAGCCCTTGAGAGTCAGTTATTTTATTTTTTTATTTTATTTCATTTTTTTTTTTTGTGGCACCAGGGATTGAACTCACAACCTCATGCCTGCCAGACAGGTGCTTAAGCCACTGAGCCAAACTCCCAGCCCTGAGAATCAGTTATTTTATAAATCAGGGCATGGAGATGCAAAAACCTAAAGCAACCTCCTCAAATTCACTTGCTGGGAAGGGGCAGAGTTGGAAGTCTTTGATTCCAGGTGAGGCCATGGCTCAAGGGTGGGAAGAAGCTTCAGGCATAGGAGCAGAGCCAAGGCACCTGAACTACACTTGTGGAGCAGGGCCACTGGGGGCGCCAAGAGTCACTAGCGCAGGGCAACACTTCAGCAGAGTGAGTTTGGGTATTCTTCAAGTCTAAGACGAAATAAAATGTGAGAAACAACCATATGGGTTGTAGGTTCTTTAGGGAGCAGCCACAGAATTTTTGCACATGGTAGGTGCACTAAAAAACAGTAGTGACCTTTTTCGTCATCTATATTAGCATGCTAGAAACACATGTTACAGTTGATCATGCAGTTTTGGAGGCATAAAAAAATAAAATCAACATACTGTTTTTCTGGCTGTACAACTGCAATCTTTCTCTTCTTTTGTGCTGTAAAACAGGCAAAAGAAAAAAACAAACATATTGTTAGCAGGTAAATGATTTTTGGGGGGCAGTGGTAGTGGGGATGGAACCCAGGACATTTGCACTGAGCTATAGCCCCAGCCATTTTTATTCTGATTTTGAAACAGGGCCTCCTTAAGTCACTAGGTTGGCCAGGCTGGGCTCAAACTGGTGATCCTCCTGCCTCGCCTCTGAGAGTGCTGGGATTACAGTCACATACCACCAGCTGGTAAATGCATTTAAAAAATGGCTTAGTATTTTTTAAAATGCCAATTTAAAAGTAGCCGTCTAAATATTGAAAAGTTATTTCAGTCAAACTATAATTTCACATCAATGTCTTCTAACAGAAAACAAATACAGATTCATCAGAAATAAGATCTTAATAGAACTTAGTATGTTTAGTCTCATCACTATAGTGGTTACTGTATTTTAAAATGTGCTTTTAGTAAGAAAGAAAAGGAATGCATATATTGTACCAAATGCATGTTCAGATAAGTTGTTGTAAGCATGATGGTCTAGAATAATTTTCTCCACAGAAATTACGATAAGACAAATAATGCTACCCTAATCATAAACCCCAAAATTAGCCTGAAGTACGCATTTACAGTTGAACACTGATTGACTGGAAGGAGAAATGGAAGCTGTCAGATAGGCCTGGCCAAATAGTGACATAAACCAGCAAACAATGATTTTTTTGGGGGGAAGGGATAAGAAAGTTGTCAGTGTATAGTTCTAATTGATTATAATCACCTTAGTGAAGAGTCCAGACCTTTTGAAACCAATTCATGTTGGCTCAGATAATCTGGTTTCTTCCAATATAAGCACATAAATTAATTCCACCAAAACTTCTAAAGCTGCTAGCATCTGGCAGGAGAGAGTGAGTGTTTGTCTCCTTAAAGCCAGATATACAGGCAAGAAAAGTGTGTAAGAACTAATAAGAGAAACAATAAAATTCCACCTGTTCCTGACTTTATTTGGTATTCAATTCCAGTTGTTACTATAAAATCTATAAACTTTTATGAACTCCAGGGTGGAAAAAGAGGGAAGAAGAACTTATCTACTTATCTAACTCAGTCCAATACACAGGGCAGAGAAGACAAACTGTATGGTACCCAGGCAGGGAGCCAAGCAGAACAGGCCCAGAAGCAAAGCGCAGAATCAAGAGGAAACAGGACCACGTTCACTTTTGCAACACGTGGTTATGCTCCATAGGAACAGAAAATGTGTAGCCTCCCATATTCACATGAAGAAGGAATGAAAGGGATACAGGATATTAGGTCCTATTTGAGGGACAAGGAAAAAGGGAACTGAGCTACCTACAGTCCTGTGATAGCTCCCAGGGAAGGCAGTACTCAACGAGACTGAACCAGTTGGGAGTCATGTCTTCTCCTCACTTTAAAGTATTTCTAAAACTGTGAGTATAGAATAATTATTTGAATCCTAAGGACATCCTCCTTTGCCCCCATTTAAATAAGCAGATTCTTAACCTGCTCAGCCAGGATAGCCAACAACCAAGCAGAAGGGTAACGGCCCAGAGTGCGCTCTGTGAATACTGAGCCGAGGGACCCTTCAAAATCTGCAGGCATCAGGGAATGTGATGTCCATGAGGTGATGGGACTTTGTTTCCAGCAATGTCTTGAGAATGCATCGAAGCCTACTGCAGAATGGGGTGCTAGAGAGAAGTAAAGCTGGCAGAGAAATTCCCTAAAGAAAATACTAGGAATATAATCGCTTTACTACAAAGTTAAAACTCATTATCTTTAAGAACTCATGAATTTTTAAATGATACCTTTGCTACACAGAAGCATGGAATAATAAATGCAAAGATTTCTTAAGTTTAATGATTTGTAAGCAGTACCATCTGATGACAACGACCTATAATAGAATATGCCAAAGCCACTGTCGGATGCATTTAAATGTGCATGAGTGTAGGTGTGTGCACGATTGGATTGTGAAAGTACTAATACAGGTTTTATTTGGTTTCTACTGGTTTTTTATTTGGTCTAGAGGATGTGAGTGAACACACTTTTTAAAGTACAGCTGAAATTTTACTGGTTAGGTAGTGCTAAGAGTATGTTCAGCACTGTAGTTGTAAATATTTAAGTTATTGGGACCAAATATGATTCTGTTAGGGAAAAATGCATGACAAAAATTCTAAGAAATGTTAATACAAAAACATAGTATTCAATTAAATTTTTTCCAAGCAAAATAATGGGTTGCATTCAAAAGTAGGAGGGGAAATTTCTGGCCTTTAATTTTCCTCTGCATTTCTCTGTGACCTTCAGTTGACTCTTTATCCATCCTCTGAAATTCATCCAAATGTTCATCTCATGCAGGTTATTAAACACAACTGAGACATCAAAAATAATGGGACATCTATAATATTTGCGCTTTATATCTTTTTTAAAAAATAAAATTGTGTATTTATTCACCAAGATCAAAAATGTTATCATTCACTGGCAAAACTTACAGACTGCTTTGTGTGGTGTAGTCAAGGGGTAAGAATTTGCTTCACACCAGCCCACTGGGAAGATGTCCATGGATTCCACATCAACAATGACCTCTGGAACAGGAGTCTGCAGACCTGTGTTAGAAGGAACCAAGACAATAGTCACCAACACAGAAACAGAAGGAAAAAAAAAATAAGAGAGCATCACAAAGACAAACAACTTTTTTTGTAAATATTAAAAAAGGACAGTCATAATACGGAAGACATTGCTAAGGAGTCTATAGTCTTCCAGTAGATGCAAATATTTGAATTATAAACAGTGAGAATATAGGAAGTTTTAAATAAAGTGGAAGTTTAGAAAAAAAGAAATACTTCTACTTGAAAATGGGGAAGGAGGGACACCAGGGAAGATTAGATTGGAGCCAGAGATACTGGAAGAGGGCCACGTGTCTGTCATTCCTAAGAGTACCCATGAAAGTGAAGCTAAGTAATGTGGCAGCACTTGTACTGGGGACCATGGGTTCAAGTGCCAGCAGACACCATGACATGATTTGCCCAACTCCAAGCAAACAGTAACCTTCAATTTAAAGTCAAACTAACTACTAACCCTGGTACCACTGATTAGAAGCAGAAGAGAGACAAGCAATTTCTCCAGGCATGGAGTTGCTGCTCATTTTGAACTGTTTGTGGTCTGCTCTGGTTATATCACATAAAAGTTGTTTCTGTAGGAATGTCTTTTTAGTGGGATCTGCCTACCCCATCACATCCTGCTCCATAATTGCAATCATGCTTCATGATAAACTAGCATCACAGTTGAGTGACTTTGAAAATGGCTAGAAATCTGCATACAATAAGTAGCAAAAGTTTCAAGGAGCACTGGTTATGGAAAGAACAAATTTGGAATGCAGCCCACTAGTGCCAAGAAGAAAAGTCTATATTAAATCAATAGTTCTTAAGAAAAATTCCTTTTAGGGAAGAGCTCAAACTAAGAATCTAAAGGTAAGAGGTCCATTAATAGTGACTTTTGGAGCTGGGCGAAGTGGTGCATGCCTTCAATCCCAGCACTGGGGAGGCTGAGGTAGGAAGAGCGTTGTGAGTTCGAGGCCGGCTTGGGGTACAACATGAGCGCAAGGCCAGCCTGAGCTACACAGTGTGACCCTGCCTCAAAAAACCAGGGCCGGGAGTTTGGCTCAGTGACTTAAGCATCTGTCTGACAAGCGCAAGGTTGTGGGTTCAATCCCTGGTGCCGCAAAAAAAAAAAAAAATTAAATAAATAAATAAATAAAATAGTGACTTTTGGGCACTGATACTAAATCTAGTATCCTTTAGTTTCCTCACTGAGAACCAAGATGAAAATTCCATAGTAAACCCCATCAGACAGACATGTCATCATGAGACAGCCCACGAATGTTGAATCAGATTCATACCCTTCTCCATAAAACCTAACTTTAGGAAATTAAAGACCAATAGCCAAAAACAAAAATGGATCTAACATCAATATTAGGTCCATGTCTCCCAACTTCTCATTCTAAAGCAGTTATCATGAGAACTGAATATACTATTTCATGAAGAATTCTAATTTAGTGTTAAGACAATACTGTATACCACTGAATATGAAGTGCCCTGAACACTGAGAACATCTATTTCTATATCCATATGATCACCATCATTAGTCATTCTGAACTTTTCATTGGTTCTCAAAGAAATAAATTGTCAAAGTTGTCAATCCTAACTTCCTATGTGCTTAATTCTACAATTTGAAAGCTGTACTATATGTTAAAGGAATTAAGAATATTTCTACAGACTATTTTTCAAAAAAGTTGAATGAATGGAAACCATGCCTAGCTAATATTGTATAACTCAACCAATATTTAACCTAACTGCCAAAGGAATCATCAAATAAACAACAAAAAGTACGTTCAGAACAGAAAGAACTAAACTCTCCCAGTAGCTTCAAAGAAGTGACTTTTCCCATCCTAATGCACGCATGACTCTCTGAGGGTTCAACAACAAGGGCCATTGGGATGTCTCCCCTTACACAAGGTCATTTTCTCCTCTTCCGACTCACAACATTGGTCTCTGTTTCTTAGCTATTTAACAATTTTACAAACAGGTCAAATTCACCCACCAGAAACATTTATAATTCCAGATTTATGTTTAGCTACAAATCAGATTTCCAAGGTCATTAAAAGCAGTACTTCAAAAAGAAGCATAAAGTGAACTTTATAGCTTAAAGTTCCTTACTAAATTATGACTTTCATCTTCCAATGTTATGCTGGTTCAAACATCACATCATATTAATGCTTTAATATATACACTTCTGTACAATGCATACATCAATATGGCACTATTGCTGCCTTTACCACATTTTAAAATTCTCTGATCATGTTTTCCAGTCAATTAAACAAAATTTATGGGCTAAGAGGTGTCAGCCTCTTTTCCTTAGCAAAGTTATAGTCCTGCCTCCCTTCCACCCCAAATCTAGCTTCCAAAGGCATCTATTAAATAAGGGCAGATGGAAAAAATAATGGGTTATTTATTGCTTAAAAAGGTTTGCCCAGCCCTAAACACTTCAAATCCCATTCTAGATGATGGATACAAATTGGTTATCTCCTTTTATCACTCCTGTGAATCTACATATATCTGGCTAGAGTCACAATAATTTTTTAAAGAAAAACTATTCCTTTCTAAGATTGAGTTTCCAATATCTTAAAAATAATTTATAAAAATACACACAACACTCTTCCCTGTTTCTTCTAGGGCTACCAAAAAGTATATATGCAAAGCTGGATACCTGACTAAAGACTAATGCAATCTTTCTTTTCATTTTATAGAAAAATCCTTACACAACATTAGAGTATACTCAGTCTCTGTCTTTGTCTAAACTGCATTGCATTGGCATAGACTCTATTTGTCTTACTCAGAAACCTCACCTCAAAATCTTATCAGGAAGCCAATGTCTCCATCTATGGGAAAGTACTTAAGTAGAGTAGGGTACATATACAACTACTGGAATAATATAAAAAAGAAAGACAAATGTCTCTATACACTATAGTTAAAGAACTCCACGATGTATTGTGGGTTAAGAAATGACAAGGCATATAGAGGATGCTAAGATTTATTTAAAAAGGGAAAACAACATATTTAATATGTATATTAAATAAATCTGGAAGAAAATGCAAAATACTAACACAGTTGGTGTCCACTGAGAAAGTAACAAGGTGACCAGAGGATGGGGAATCCAAAAGACAGAGGGAGAATCTAATCGAAGATATTTCTAATTTTCATGCTTTTGGGACTACAATCTTGGCAATCTCCCGAAATGATAACAGCACAACTAAAGGGATTCAGAGAAGAAAGGAAGAGTCTCATATATAATATGGTGTTTCTACTGAACTCAGACTAATGAAAGGCAAGTAACCACGTACAAAAATAAAATGTAACTGACTCATTTCACTGCTAAAGTTTCTGTACTCAAAAAACAAACATACAAGCATATACACTCGTGAGTATCACGCTGGAACCTTAAAACATTTTGGCAACTCTCCATCTCCTGAGAACATAGTTCTTGGCTCAGCAGATTGTGCAGTGCTATTTTCTCTTGAAACTGAAGTCACAGCTTAATCCAACCAACAAGACAGGTCAGTGAAATTCAGTAAACGACATGTTCTACTCACAACATCAGGATGAAAAAAGGAAATGGCTTGGGAGGAAACTTTCAAGTCTTCCTAGAAACACATTCCTAAAGCTATGTAATTACTTGTCTCTCAGGAAACCAAAAAGAGAGGGCAAACATGAGTGAAACTGAGAGTAGAGAAAGTATGGGGTACCACACCTGAGAGAGATATGAGCTAGATATGAGTGAGTCACCCACAAGGAAGGTACGTGAATTTCATTTACCTCAGTAATGGAATCAGAAATACCTCTACATCTCAGTTAAGAGCTGGGATGAGAAGAATGGTAAGAAGTGTTTAAGGGACCAAGTTCACCTTGTTCAGTATCCTCACTGAAAGTTAAAGGGCTCAGAAAGTGTTGAGAAGTTCAAAGGTGAGATGAAAAGGGAAAAACGTGAGAAAAATGAAGTGAGTCTGACTATCCCAGAGCAGGCAAGAACTGGGACCTGGACACCCTGCATACTCCCCTCTCTGCACATCCCTTGTGCAGGTGCCAACCATTATCACAGTGTGTAGGAATGTCCTAAGAAATGAAAGAGGTGGGCCAAACTGTGGTTGGAAAGATCAAAGTGTCACTCTGAAAGAAAGCAACAGAAATGACATTAAAGGGAAGCATGGGGAACATGACGAGTGGGGAAACCTATACAATAGCAAATTCTTACGGCGCTTAATGCAGGCCAGAAAACAGACTGTTTCCATTCCTGTTTTAGAGCTGAGTAAACCAAGGTACATGGAAGATGCAGGACTTGAACTGGGTGACAAAGGTCTGGTGTCTTGCACGGCATCCAAGGTGGGCAGATTTCTTGTTTTACCTTTTTCTTTTACTGGAATAACGGCCTATACAGTATCTGTCTCCATCCTGGGAAAGCCCCTATCTTACCTGCAGGATTCGCATTATGAGGTGACGGCTTCCTCCTGAAGGAGCCAGGCTTTCTCTTCAGGTGTTCTGTTCTGCCTTTAGAGAATGTGGTCACCCAGAAATCATATTGCATCACAATTACAACTAGAAACTGCAAACTTTGTTTTCTCTGCAAAGTGAGTCCACCAGCCTTTCACTCACAGCCTTCCAGCACAATTCTGATTCTACACAAGACAGCTAGAGCCAAAATGGCTGGGGCGTATGTAGCTCAGTGGTAGAGCACTTGCTTGGAATGTGCACACACACATGCACACAAAACATAGCCAGTTCTGTTGTGGTCAACATGAGCCTTTCACAGCATCAACCTGCAGAACCAAACAAATTCGCTCATATGAATGGCCTTTTCCCACCGGTGCTCCTGGGCCACCTTATTCATCTGTCCAGGAAATGTGGCTCCCACAGTGTAATCCGTGGCAGCAGTTTCACCTCTCAGTGTTTCACGTATGTCATCCTGCCTCTCTTTACAGATGTTTAAACCATCCACACTGGTTTCAAATATAATTAGTCTCACATCTGCATTTTTTCCCATTTCATTTTTGCAAGTATCTGCAAAATGGTTATCTCACCTTATATGACTTTTTCACAAATTATGGAAAGGTTTATAGCGCTGTTTTCTGCACCTCTTCTAGAAACAGGAGGATGGTGTTATGGCTTGTATTCAGATGTCCCCCCAAAGCTTCATGCACTCAAGGTGGCTGGATCATGGGTGTATAATGTTGGATTAGGGTGTGTGACTATGGATTATGAGTGTGATAGCTGAATTAGTCTGTTAATTGGTTTAGCATAGTTCTGGGTGTGGATGGCACCACCCAAAAGCTTTGTAAAAGGGAAAGGGAGGTCTGTTGCTGCTTTGTTTGGATACACTGCTTACTGCCTCCTGCCTAACCTGCCATGGACTATTTCTCCCCTGCCATGCTGCACTGCCTTGCAGCCAGCTAACTATGAACTAAAACTGTACAAACTGTGAGCTAAAGTAAACCTTTCCTTCTTTACCTCTGGATGTCATGTATTTGTCTCAGCAATGAAGAAACTAAGTGAGATGGCTCAAGAAGGTCTCTGAGAAATAGAGACACCTTGCCCATCAGACTTACAAGAATAGTTTACAAACTAGTATGCATAAGAATCATGTGGGAAGGGCAATTTAAAATCACAGATTCCTAGGCCCTGCTCTTAGGGCCTTGGATGCACTGGGTCTGTGGTGAACCCTATTTGATGATGACCCCATTTGATGTGGAGGGTGGTTTACTGGAACTGAGCCAAGTACATGGAAAAACTGATGAGGGCATTTTTGAAGTTTGCTTAAAAGTACAAAGTTTCTCACTGTCCCCAAACCCACTGGCAAAACATCAGTTTGTAAGAGACAGCATCTGAAATGGCCTTTTTGTTCTAGAACTTGTATTTTATTTATTCCTCATACTGATTTAGCAAGCAAAGTGCACCACATGATGTTTTGTACGAACACCATGCTGTGTGACATGCAAAAACAGGACTGAAGCCCTGTGTGATGGCTTATAGCACCAATAACAGTAGTAGGATGTTTAAAGACACCTTGAACAATCCTTTCAGATGGAGTGCAGGGTCCTGCAGGGTGGCAAATCTGCAAATAAAAGATGTACCTAATAATATCATCAGCAGCTTCCATTTACTGAGCATTATTACTGTGCACCAACCAGAACTCTCCAGATGATATCACAGCCAATCCCACAAGCACATTGGAAGGTCAGTTTTTCTATCTTGAAACACACTTTACAGGGTTGGACAAATATAAGAAAAGACTGGGAACTCAGAAAGCACTAGAGAACTCACATCCAGCAAGGATGGAGCTGAATGCCATGCTACCCAATTGAATCTTGAATCCATAAGAAACAGACACTCTGAGTATTAGGGAAAGGTCATGGCTATGCTTTACAAAGATAATGCTTAGAGCCCTTGGGAGATGGCAGAAGGAGCAGTTGAGAGACTTCTGTAATTATAACAATAAAAGAAAAGGACTTGGATTTTACTGTGGCAGTGAGAGATCACAGAGGAAAGTTGACAGACCAGTTGGGAGTGAGCAAACAGACAAAATTCTAGAGCTTCTAACTTGGAAGACTCTGGGTTTCTAACTTGGGTAAAATAAGGATGCCATTGAGTTAGGCAAGATAGTCAAGAAGAAGACCAGACTTAAGGGTTACATTTATACAAACGTCCATGTGGACATGTTTCATAGGCAAATGGGGTAATGGATGAATTCGCTATGAGTGTTGCATAGTCAGGTTCATCAACACAAAACTACCTCAAGTCACAGAGAAAAATGAGACTGCATATGGGCAGTGGTAAAAAGAGGGACTTTGAAGAACCTGGAAACTCACTTTAGAAAGAAGAGAGAATGGGAAGACAAACCTGCCCAGGCCAAGGTTCTGGGGAAGAAGCAGGAGAGACTCCTGCAAAGAGGACAGGACTGGACACAACCTCAAGATGGCAAATTACAAATGACCACAGAGAAATGTACATAAAAGAAAATGCCATGGTGATTAAAAAAAAATCAGCCAACCAAAGCAAGAGATGGAGAATATTTCATTTAGAGTTAAAGAAAATGCCCACCATCCTTTGCTATCCCTGCCAAGGACACACACAACCTTTGCAGGTGAGGAGCCCCAGCCAGAGCAGGCACTTTCTCCTGCAGGTGGCTTGCTGCCCGCCGACCTAGTAGGGTGGAGAAAAGGAAGCCCACCTGGCACCATGCAGTGTACTCAGAGGCCATCTCTCCGCAGCCAAGAACAGTATAGGCAAAATCAAGCAAATTGGAAAATACCACTGGAAAATTCCAGACTGCATGTATTTCTTCAAATGAGAAAGGGCAAGACCATTTGTTCTTAAATTGTCAATCTTTGTTGTACTTATAGACAGGTTGGCTGATATTCCACAGACGTAAGGAGCCTCAACAAAGCTCCTCCTGGCACCTGCAGAAATCAGAGCCCACACAGGGACCAGGCCCATAAGTACTGTGTCCGGCAATGTGGACTTGTTCATGAGCTCTAAAACCCCACTGTCCAAAGCTGTCCCCACCACAGATTCACAGACTTTAAGTTGAAGAAAGTGTTTTGCCATTGTTTATTACAGAAAAAAAATTATTTTCTCCAATTTTCATTTCAGAAGGCAGCAAAAGGGAAGAATCATTAGAGAAATTTTGATACTTCCCCACACACCTGAGAACTTTGGATCTTCTTTGTTGTTGTTATTGGTGTGTGTGTGTGTGTGTGTGTGTGTGTGTGTGTGTTTATTCTTTGTTTTTAACACACTAGAATGGAAAGAGATTAGATGAAAAAATCATACAGGGCCATCATTCCCTCTGCATGTTCAAAGTATGAGACACTAAACTGAACCTTCTCACTTGTTTTAATTTACAACAAGGCTTCTAATTACAGAACCAAATTTTGTTGTATATCTTCTAGGGCTGTCTTCAAAAATTACTACAGGCAACTAAGAAACTTAAATAACTCAGTGGTAATATTGCCTGAGAATCATCACTTTATGGTGTAAAAGGAAGTCCTGCCCTAGGTAAAATGGTTTTATATTCAGTAATGTAGAACATATCACATACTTTTTAAGGAGTAGGAAACTAACATGAATCATGTGGATTAAAAAAAAAGTCACAGAATGTTAACCCACTTCTTCCTGTGGGTCTGAAACTGTTTTACGTGATTTTCATGAAACAGTTAATGTAATGCACTCATCATAGGAGGCTGGGATGATTTTTTCCCACTTTATGAATAGAACTCTGAGGTGCTGCTCTGTGTCATCAAACACTGGAATGGGACCCACACCCAGCAATATTGTAGGGCACTGAGTTCACCTGTAGAGGTCCAAAGGCACCTCACGTCAAACCCACCAGGTAGGTACCAAGAGGTGGTATTAAATCTGCAAGGGGCAGTGTTCTGTCCTCAATATTGCAGGGCAGGGTGCCGACAGGTGTGACTTCACTGATTCCACCCTCACAGACACTGGATCCTGCTGGCTCCTTGACTCCCATCCCTGCCCCACCTGAGTCCCCAGGGATGGTGGCATCATGTGCAATGACAAAGATGCCACTGCAGTCTCCTCTTAATCCTTACCATGTACAGTCTCCAGGAAGCAGCCTGGTACCCAGGAAGACTTGAGTACGTCCTGAGGCATACCACCACGTATTTCTCTGGCCTCTTAGAACTTCCTTTTCATTTTGTTTCCTGGGAACTGTGCTGACTCCTTTATCTCAGCCCAAGTCCTTGCTACAGAGACAAAGTGATCACCACAACAGAAATGAAGAACTCAGGACTCACAAATAAGAAACTTGCTTGAAGCCACACTAGTAACAAGCCTACATTTGGCGCGGTTCTGTCCAACCCCAAATCGTTGTGAATATGGCTGTCCTCTGGTGCCCCAGCTTCTCTGCAGACTGCAGACTGCCTCTCCCCGCATAATGATGGGGACTGTACACCCCCATCATTGGGAGAATCCAGGTCCGGGGTGTAGTCCCAAAGTTCTCAAGAGTCTCTCCATTTAAAAAAAGGTACACTGTCTCTGATCCCGTATATTCTGTAGCTTCTGATCTGAATACCAGTGTCAGCATTCTAGCTACCAGCTAGGCATTTGCACTGGAAATTCCTATCTACATGTCAAAACACAACTGTCTTAAATTCAAATTTATGCTTCTTTCTAAATGTCTTTTTCCTGTATCTTAGCTCCTTTATCTATGGCCGCTCCACCTTCCAGTCAGCTAGAATTAAAATCTCAGTAGCAAATTTGATTATCTTCCCCTTGCTCCTAAGTATCGACCTCCCAAGTTCTAGTTCAAATGCTACCTCTTCCATAGTCTTCATGGCCCCACTCACTGGAATAGTCTCAGTCTCCATCCCCCCCCATTCCTACACTATTTCCTAAATTCCTATACAAGTCCTCAAACACCAGTTTAATATTAGCATTTGCAGGAACAGGGCTTATCATTTCTATGTGTCCCACAGCATCCGACACATCTGCCCTGGAGGAGGCATCTCTGGAGTGATGGAGGTTGACTGGGCACTGCCCCACCACCTCTTGGCTGAGCCCACTCCCTCTCTGCTGTGTGTCCTCCCATAAGGAGAACACACTCTCTACACAGCAAGGACTTGGGCTGAGATAAAGGAGTCAGCACAGTTCCTTAGATGACAGGCAGCTTTTCCACTTTCTGTTACTCAAGGTCCAGGGACCATTTCCTTAGGAAACTAGGGACTATTTCCTATGTGTTGACTGTGTGCAGTGTTTCTAGGACTTCAATTAATTTTAGGTGATCAGGTTGTACAGTTTGGATCTTACATATCCCCCAAAGACCCAGGTGTTAAATGCTTCGGTCTCCAGTATGGTGCTGTTTGCAGGGGGTGGAGCCTAGTGGCAGGCGCTTCAGACACTGGTGGTGAGCCCTTCAAGGAGACTGTTGGATCTAGGATCCTATTTTCTCTCTTTGCTCTTTGGCTCCTGAGGGAGTGAGCAGTTTTGCTCCGCCATGCACTTCCACCATGATGTATAACATTACTCCAGGCCCAAAACAACAGAGACAAACTATAATGGACTAGAATCTACAACACGGAGAACCAGAATAAAACCTCCCTTTAGAAGTTGATTATCTCAGGAATTTTGTTATGGTGACAGAAAGCTAACACAAAGATTTTAACAGAGCTGGAACATCAAGATACATGATACAGGCTGGGGAATGTGGCTCAGTGGTAGAGTTCTTGCCTTGTATGCACAAGGCCCTGGGTTTGATTCCCAGCACCACAAAAATAAAACCAAACTCAACCAAAACAAAACAAAATGAAACAAAGGACACCTGATGCTCTTGAGTCAGAAGTAAGCATGACCAAAAGGAGTCTCATCTTATTAAAGCGTCCAGTATCCTGGTAAGTGAAGAAATACATTTAAAGATCCCTTGAGCCTTCAAAGTCACTTTCCACTTTCTTGACCCTGAATTCAAGACAGCCTCACTCTTTATAGAATCAGAAATGCCAGTTTATCAAGGACCCCAAGCACCACTCTGCCCTGGAATTTCTGATGCTTCAAGAACACTTTGACCACTCAGCATCTGGGATCCTGCACTGCCAGAGAGCAAACGACCAAGAATCGGTCTGCTTAAGGACATTCTGCAACTTAAGCACCACATGGCAGCATTATGATTGGAAATTATACTATTATAATCAAGATCACAATCAAGCATTGAGAGGCAAGAAGCATTTGGCATTAGGAGTTGCATTTGAAGGGTAGAGTTGTCAGCAGGAAGGCAATGACGCCTTCCTGCCCATTCCCTGTGTTTTCATCATCACCTCTACTTGGGCCCCTTCTCTCTCTGCACAGGTACCTCACTTGATGGAATCCTTTTCCTAGGGTCTCCTGGTCAGCGCTGTCCTCACTGCCTTTGCTGCTGTTGATCTCGGCAGAGCTCCTAGATTATCACAACTCCTGTGCTGATAAATGTGGCAGACACCCTACACTGGATGCCCAAAACTCAGCCACCACCTCTTTTGCTACAGAAACTGGAATACAAAGCTACTCAACATGCCTGAAACAGGGTGGTCATATGTTTTACACAATTAGATTTAAGCATGCATCATGGGCAGTGTTACCCTGAAGACATTTAAATGACAAAATTTGTTCACTTTCATCTCTCCTATTTTCTTCCTTTCTTTAACACTGAGACAATCCCTGGAGTCACAGCACTCATCTTGTAATGTGGACAAATGGAACCAAGTAAAAGAATGGCACAGTGGAAAGATAGAAGGAACCCGGTTAGGGCATCAAATCTTCAGGCTGATGTATCAGTTCTACTCTGGCAACCCACAAGTGTTTACTGCTTGAAACAACTACCTATCTAATCCTTCATCACCTAGCATCAGATTAACTAACCACAACCATTGGCATCATCTGGCAACTGGTTAGAAATGAAGACGCTCAAGTTCCTCCCTAGACTTAATCGTAACCTAATTTTAACAAGATCCCCAGATGATCTGCATGCCCATTAAGTTTGTGAGGCAGTGGTGTGAGTCATTGTTAACTGCAGCAATTATATTACTGCGACAATGTGAATAACAGAACTGGACACTTAGAAATACTCAGTTAAAATGGTAAACTTTGTTATGTATATTGTACTACAATTTTTAAACAGTAAAATAATTATTTCCTTAGTAAAGTCTCTTTTCTGTGGAACTATGGACAAAAAGTTAAACTATTAGGCAAGCATAGTGGCACATGCCTGTAATCCCAGGACCCTGGGAGGCTACAACAGAAAGAGCTCAAGTTTAAGTCCAGCCTGGGCAATTTAGCAAGCCAGCCAAAATGCTGTCTCAAATTAAAAACTAAGAAAAGGACTGAAGGTGTAGCCCAGTGCAAATGTCCTGGATTCTATTCCCTGTAACACACACACACACACACACACACACAGCAGAACAATTCAATTTGCTGCATTAACAACTGGAACTGTGAGCTGGAATTCTACTAGCTCTAAATATGTGAAGTGTAAAATAAAGTTATGTGTGTGTACATTCAGGTGGAGCATCCTTAATCCAAAAACCCAAAATGCTCTCAAATCTGATATTTCTGGGTTCCACAATGACACCATAAGTAGAAAACTTGTTTTGTGCATAAAATTACAAAAATTAAAATATAAAATTATTTTCAAGCTATGTTCATAACGTATGTATGAAGCAAATGAATTTCATGTTTAGCTGAGTTTTCTCCCCAAGACATGTCATTATATACATATAAATATTCCAAAAAACTCCAAATCTGAACCCAAAGCACTTCTGGTCTAAACCATTTTAGGTAAGAGATATTCAATCTGTATTTAGGAAAGTGGCCAGGAAAAATGATTCTAGGAAAGTAGACCTCACAAGAGAAATCAAGAAAGATAACACATAGATGTGGACCCTCTTAAGGGTTAAAGAGCTGTGAGAGCAAGGAAAACACCAAAGTCACAGCTGTCCTATAAGAACATGATCTGGAATGAATATAAAGTTACTTGATTCGTGAGAAGGCAGCCCCAAGAATGTGTGAGCCAGCATGTGTGGCTGTAACACTGGAGACTTAAAATTGAAAGTAATTTATATTGTATGGATAATGTTCATAACTGTAGAATGATTACCTACAGCAGAATGTTGAGATGAGAGAAAATACCACAGCATCTGTTCCCAAACATTAAACACTGTCATTATAAGTTGCCCTTCCTAACTATCAGTGGTTTGTGAGGGCTTAGAATACTTTTCCAATATGCATCTAAAATAATATTACATTAATCTCACATATCGTATTCACTGCTCCCTTTCAACATCAGACCCTCCAGGATACTTAAAGAATGATTTGACTTTAAGAGAAGTCAAATATTAACTGGAAGTGATCATTCTAATTACCTAAAAGTGGTCAATCAGCCATGTGTTGAAAAGACTTCAAATCAATTTAATGCATTAAAATAACTAGTAAAACTAATATTGTACTTTATAATATTTCAAGTGTCAAATAAATGGTCTATAATCACAATAACCATCACCATATAAAATAATTTAACAGTCATAAAATGACCATAAGGAATACATATCATTTTATTCCTAGAACTGATGAAGGAAACTATATATTATATAAATGACATAAATTGTAACTTTAAAGGTGAAATGCTCAGTAAAGAGCCAAAATCAAATCAAATTTAAAAAAAGAAAAGAGAGAAAGAAAGAAAAATCAAGGAAATACTGAAATTTTACTTTATTTGCATATCATGTACTTTTTAAGTGTAAGAAAAATGCATGATTTGGACCAATAATTCCACATGATATTCAAAAGACAGTACTTAAGTATTTGACAGAAAATATTCAACAGTTTACAAACACTTTTTGTAAAAATGAGTAAGGTCTGAGAAAAAAAAATGGATAATCTTATTTTCGAACCTGTTTACTAATGCTAACTACTTTTTATTACAACACAGTCAAAGCACTGTGGAGACTTAGAAGAAATGACATGTGCTACTTCTTGTTATAAAACCGAAAATCTGCATCCAAACAAAAGGAGGAATTACTATCAAAAAGGTTAAATATACACTAAGTGTTGGTCATCACTTTTATTTGAAGTGGGAAACTACGGTCTAGTGAATTAAGCAATAGAGAAAATGTCAAGAGCAATGAAAAGGAACTGCAGGCAGTTCTTAATGGCATAGTTGGTTTCTCCATCTATAAAAATCAGGACACTCTTACTGCTGTTTGTGTTAGGTAATTAACAGCTGTAAAGCACAGTGAAAGCAGAAACTGCTAAATAAATAATGACTGCTAAAGAATTTCACCATAATGTGCTAAATAATAATGATGAAACATGGTCTTCTAACTTTGCCATTTTTGTTTTCAAATTGATAATGCAAACAAGTCTCCAACCTCATCAACATGGCTAGTGTTAGTGAGCGAGTTAAATGTAGTGTTTGAAATCACAGAAGGGATCTTGCGTCTTCACCAGCAGTGCATTCAACCCTACGTACAGCAATGAAAACGAAGTCATGCTTTATTCCTGTAGCAGGAGAAATAGCAACACTCTGTGTCTACCTTTTGGTTGATTCCAGATACAGGTCATTCCACTTTAAAACACACGAAGCAATAAACTTTTTGAGAATTTCCGTTGATTTCCAATTGATGTTGAAAACCTAAGCCTTAGTAATGTTTTATTTTCTTGGAATTAACAACACAATAACATTTAAAATGACTGTTTGTACATTTTCCAATCCATTAGATTACAATATTTATGAGATTGTGAACCTATCTAAGAACTTTCCATGAATTTTTAGACTTGTTTACTGAGGAAACAGGATAAGAAGATATTAGCATCAAAGATACTAGAGTTTTCATCTAAACTTTCTATCCCAATAGCAATATGAATACCAGTGGGTCATAAAATTTAAACTATGCAACCAGAAGGGGTAACAATATTTTACTAATCAATCTATTTTCATTTTCCTGCATGTACACTTACAAAAACCACTAAGCTCTGTGAAACCGTAACAAAAATAACTGTAAATGAGAAAAAGATGAGAAAACACTAAAGATTAAATCTATTTTATTTCTTAGTGAAAACATACCATCTATAAAATAGTCTATTACCTAAGCACAAAGGTTGATGAATGTTCTGCATACAAAATTCATTGTTCTGTGAATTTTCTGTATACTTGTGAATTAACTGTCCAATAGCATTTTGTATGTTCATTATAGAATAGTTTTAACATTACTAAAGAAACCAGTCTAAATCTTGTTCATTATCTATTTGGGGAGAAAGTCACTCTCCCCAGTATTCTGAGGAAAAATTAAACATCTACATCAGAAACTGAAATAAAGGTATTATTCATATTAAAATGCAAATATATGATTTTATTCTCATAATAACCAAGACCTCAAATACCATTTTTAGTGACTCATATTAACTTAATCATGACATTAGCTTTTACAATCATAGATGTAAAAAGACCACTGTGTTCCAAACATAATTATCTCACCAGCATCTCATTTTATGAAATTATTAGTTAAGATGAGCAGCTCTAAATGAATTTATATTTGATTAGTTTCACTTATTTAAGAACACTGAATAATTTAAGAGGCATTTAAATAAAAGAAAAGGATTTCTGTGAGTGCTAATTCTTGTGTACATTCCATGCCACAGCCAGAAGGACCCTATGTTCTCGCAAACATACCTTCCAAGTGCAGCCACATCAGCCGCCCCTTCACACTGACCACGGAGGCCACACAGAGCTCTCCTGGGTTCCGGGGGTTCACAGCTTCAAGTTTCATGTTCTTGGTGAAGCCCCGACTAAATGATGTCTGGAAGGGAAAGAAAAGGGATGCTGAGCTAGAAGCCTTGGCTACACAACTCTCCTTCCCACCAGTCACAAGGAAATAACCATGGAGTCATCATTTTTATAATCCAGTAATTACTTATGCTTGGCATATAATGGATACCTAATAAAAACTGATAAATAAGTGAAGGCTTGACTAGTCTCTTTCTAGCTCCATAGGCACCCATACATCTATGAAATTACTGATGGATGCATCATTTCTTCTGCTCCCCTCTATTGCCTGATAAAATCATACCCAGGTGTACTTGAGGGTAGTGACACGGGAAGGTGGTGTATCCATCTGGCATCATTTTCTTTTTTTCTTTTTTTTTTTCTTTTATTTTAAAGGGAATAAAACAAAACAGAACAGAATAGAAGAAAGCAGATCACGACAAAACAATGCAAGCAACACAC
Organism: Dasyprocta punctata; assembly: GCA_004363535.1. NCBI lineage: Eukaryota > Metazoa > Chordata > Mammalia > Rodentia > Dasyproctidae > Dasyprocta > Dasyprocta punctata. The sequence goes on along the minus strand of RJWM01007571.1, from coordinate 11,552 downwards.
GATTTCAAAAAAAGTGAACAGGAAATCAACAGTGGCTACCATAATGTCTCTTGTTTTTGAAATACTTGTCCATATATCTGGCATCATTTTCTTTTAAAGGGTGTTTGAAAAAGTGCTTCAACATTTCTTGCAGCACCTATCTGCTGATGATTAATTCCTTCAGTTTTCCCTTATCTGAAAGTATCTTCATTATGTTTGTTCTTTTTCTTTATTTTTATTTACTTTCAAAATTAACTTAAAATTGTACACACAGTAAGATTTGTTCTTATGGGTGTCTTGTTCTGGGAAAACAGGACTGATCAAACAATGCATATAGTCATGCACCCATAATCATAACCAAGACACGGGACAGTTTCTTCACCCAAAATACCCTTGCAGTTTGGCCCTTTTCTAATCAATTCCTCCTTGGAACTCAATTGGAAGCAACCAGTAGTCTGGTTCTTTTTGTTGTTGCTCCTATACTTTTGTGTTTTTACTCTAGAGTGTCATATAAACAGAATCAATATATGGAGCCTTTTCAGTCGGACTTCTCTTATTAAGGAAAAATACATTCAAGATTCACCTATGCTATGCAGGAATCTGTAGTTTGTTTTATTTCATTGCTTAGTAGTTCACATAGCTGTATCATAATGTATCCATTTGACAGTCAAAGGGCATTTGAACCATTTTCCGTATTTGGTGACTACGAATATAGCTGCTACAAACATTCACAAATTTTTTGTGGAAACAGAAACACATTAACCTACACAGGCTGTCAAGTAAAATACTACAGATTGGTGGTTTAAACAGCAGGAATTTATTTTCTCATAGTCCTAAAAGTAGTATGTCCAACACCAAGCTATTAACAGGTTGGTTCTTTCTAGGCCTCTCTCCTCGGCTTGTAGAGAGCTGTCTACTCCCAGTGTCCTCGCATGGTCTTCCTTCACTAAGAACCTGTGCAGTAATTTCCTCTTCTTATCAGGACACCAGTCATACTGGATAAAGCCACCCATATTATCTCTTTTTTAACTTAATTACCTTTAAAGATCCTATTTCCAATTACAATCTCATTTTGAAGTACTAGGGGGATGAAACTCGATCATATAAATGAGGGAAACCCATTCAACGCCTACTACTACATTTTCACTTCTTTAGAAATGAGATTGTTGGAATATATGGTAAAACGTTTAACCTTCTAAGAAACTCATATTATTTTCCAGGTTGCCTATATCATTTTGCATTCCCACCAGAACTATGCCAGTGTTCCAGGTACTACATATCTCGTGAAATGTCACTGTGGTTTTAATGTACATTTCCCCATTAATGCTATTAATCATATTTCCTTGTGTGTGTGTGTGTGTGTATATGTATATATATTTGAGACAGGGTCTTGCTACATAGTTCAGGCTGACCTTAAATTCACACTGTGTAGCCCAGGATGGTCTCAAATTCACAGTGATCCTCCTGCCTCAGTTTCCTGAGTGCTGAGATTATACATGTGTGCCACCATGTCTGACCTTGTTTTGTAGATACCTTTACAAGAGAAGTATTCGTTTTGATTTTTATTCAATCACCTCTTCTGGTTCTTCAATTATACATGATGTTGTCCCTCAGACTGCTGAACTTCCATTTGTCTTTTTCTCCCATTGCCAATCTTACTCTCTCTGCTCTTTACATAAGATAATTTCTCAACTCAAGATCACGTACTCTATCCTTTGTTATCCTCGTTCTACTCTAATAAGCCTAAATTTGTTATTTCAGAAATTGTATTTCTCAAGTATAGTTTCTATTTCTTGTCTGGGACTTCCTATCCTTTCATTCATAATGATGGTATTTTCTTTTATGTCTATAATTTTCAAACTTTATGAGCCTATTAAAAAGCAGATTGCTGAGCCTTCTTTCACAGTTTCTGATTCAGTTGATTATGGGTGCAGCTGAAGAATGTGTATTCCCAGTAAGTACTCAGGTAATACTGAAGCTGCTGATACAGGGAACACGTGTTGAGAACCAATACTTTAACATCATTTAGCTTAGAAGTAACTGGATCAGGAATATAGTTCACTGTGAAGGCCCTGGGTTCAAGTTTTCATATGTGGGTGCAGGGATTTGGGGTGAGGAAAGCTTGTCTGCAAACAACATCTAGATCATGGTGATTTTGGTCTCTTTTATTTGTCTTTCCTATTGAGAAATTAATCTGATTTTCCAGTTTCTTCATGTCTGAAGCAATTCTGGATTGGAACATGTATGTTATAAATGTTATGATGTGGAGACTCTGGATAGTTACATTCCTATCAATGGTATCAATTTTTCTATTTTAGCAAGCAATTAACTTGGCTGGACTCAGACTATAAACTCTGTCTGTTGAAAGCGACTCAAATTGCAGCCTTATTCTTTATCGTACCTAGGCTGCTTGGAATCTTCCTGGCACAGACACGTTCAAAGATGAGCCAAAGATATAATAACACAGGATCTGTGGTTTCCCTCTTCTGGCTCTCCCCCTGTCTGCAACTCCAAATGTCTGTGGTTGCCCATATTCCATAATCTGGCTTATGAAGGCAGAAATGTATGAGTTTTATATCACATTTAGTCATCTCATGTGCTGTCTGGAAAAAAAAAGAGACAAACACTCTATGCTGCACTTCCTTCCAATGATTTGCCTTGGCCTAGTGGACCTACTTTATTTCAATGTTCTCTATCCTTATACAGACATTTTGGGCACTGTGTCTAGAACTAAGGTGTTATCTCTAGTTAGGTCAGTTAGATACGAGCTTACTCAGCCAATGCTGAAAGCAAATCACCCTCTTAATATTATTTTAAAACAAATATGAAAACTTCCCAATAGTCAACTACTACAAACTATAATCAGATGTTACACTACTATATAAACATGTTTTGAGATATGTTAACTAACATAAACAAGTTCCTATAAGCAATAAAGACACATCTTTTTGTGACTCATGAAAAGAAATCAAGGTAATTCATATTTACATGTCTTTTTATAAACCAAGTTGAAAAAAAGCAATCATATCTTTATGTAATCAGAAAATTATCTAATTCACATTAAAAAAATCAATTTGCTCCTTTCCTTTATGTTTCTTTGGAAGCAGGAACCACAGATACTTGAGATGGGCTATTTTTTTTTCTGCAAATCATCCTGTCTCATCCACACGTATTATGTACTTAGCTTCCTTCAAATAGCACAATTTGATAGGCTGCTTGAAAAACCTCTAAGTGAGTTAAATGCATTTTATCCTATTTAATAATGGAAAGCTACAACCATGTAACCTATTTTCATCTCAACTCACTGCTTGAGGGTAATTTATAAAAGATCAATAGCAAAAATTGTTACCTGTAAGTTTATTTTACTAAGCATTTGGCTGTGTCGATCCATTTCATAACTGCCTCTGATTGTTAAACACCCCTTGGGAAATGTCTTCCATGCATCCAGTGCCACACTAGCTCTCTTCTCATACACATGAGATGTGTGGTTAAAAAATGAATCCATAATAAGCATCCCATTAAAGAGCACTCAAAGCAAGCTAACAAATTCAGCAAAGTACCTGCAATACAATGTATACGCCAAAAGGCAGAAAACAATCTTGTCTATTAAAAAAGTGGAGAGCCAGAAACAAAGGCACTCCTAATGAATACATCAGCAAATTCATTAAAACAGATTTAATCTTGGTAGTTAAATCCTGAAAGTTCAGAAACCAGCTGGGGATGTGGCTATTCTGTCCACAATTAAAAAGCCATTTAGACAACTCTTGGTTAGTTGAAAGCAAAGGCAGATAAAAAAGAGCTCTAAGAGCACTATGCAGTCATAGAAGAAATAATCCCCGAATACATACTCAGGGATGATGTGAAAATTTTCTACCCCAGGCTAAAGAGTTGGGGGAGGAATATTTCCCTTGTCAGGTAGAAAGCACAATCTCAAACAGGTTTGGGGGTGTTACAGGGGGTTCCTGTAGATGTGAATGAACAGTAGTTGGGCTAGAAGAGTCTCAAACAGCAACATCACTATGGTGAAAAGTCAAATAAGGAGTCGTTGGACTTAATATGCCCGAAGGGTCCACCACCTGCTATCCTCGTGAGGCAGGGGACACAGCTGTGCCTGCCGTACCACCTAAGTACATCTCTTCCACTTCTCCAATGCTACAGAAGAGCTTTCTGTGCAAAGGCAATGCCATCCAATGGAAAGGTCACTTAGTCATGGAAGAAGCTCTGATTTCTAACTCTGCCTCTGACTTGCTTCCATATATATGAGTAAAGGCTGATTTGGTGATCACCACACTTACATTTGCAAAGTCTGATTTTGACTTATGCTCTGTTTGGACCTTCTATTAAGCCAACATTTTCCCCTGTCATTTTCTGTATTCTGTTATCCTTGCAGCACAAATTACCATAGGGGTGGCAATGAACCTGCAGCTCCAGAAGCACACGTTCAGAAATACGTCTCGGACTCAGCTGTGCTTTGCCCCAATTATGAGGACTGTACCTTTTTTTTTTTTTTCTTAGCATAAGGGATTAACTTTCAAAACTAAGAGTATGCCAAGTACACTAGGCTATGGATTTATGCTGCATTTTAAAAACAGTGATATTTCATATTCCTTGTCATAATTCCTAAGGACAATGAGGAGTAAACAAATAATTTTAAAAACTTAAAAACTGCTTTATGAAACCACCCTAAGAACTATGAAGTACTGTACACACATTCATTACTAATCTATGTTACAAAAATTCTTTTGTGCCAATAAGTTCTCTTTGAATAAGGCAGCAGCTTGCAGTAACCAAAGCACAAAACTTTTAGTAGCATCTCACTAGTAATTAAATAATTAAAGAAAAATACTATTTTTTAATAACTTGTCAATATTATACCACATAGTAAATGTATATGTAATGGAGTTATAGATGGCTAGCTGTCCACCAAAATTTGTCTTCTTTCTCTGCAGTACAAAATCATGGCTAGGAAGCAGAAGTTAAGACCCATTTTTTTTTTTTTTCATTTCTTTTCTTCTGGTACCAGGGACTGAGTTCAAAGCCTTTACACTGATCTGTATCCCTAGATTTTTCTTACTTCTTTTAAATTTTGAGACAAGATCTCACTAAGTCACTAAGTAGCCTAGGCTGGGTTCAAATTTGGTGAACCTCCTGCCTCAGCCTCTCACAGTGTGAGGATTACAGGTGTGTGCCATTGTACCTGGCAGGAATTCTTTTCTTTACCTCATTTATAGCAGCCGAGAGACTAATTTTCACCAACGGAAAATAAGAGAAATGACGTGTGTTGCCACCATGTAGCGCATTTAGAACTAAAGAGATCACCTTCTTGATCCTTTTTCTGTTCTGTTGACTAGATTCAAGTGATGAATTTAACCAAAGACCCACCATGATGAGTGCTACTCACTAGTCAGAAACACCCTGGACTCTTTCCAGAATTGAGAAATGAAGTTAACATGCTGGAGCTATTCTACATGTACTAGTCACTGTTACCAGGGCCTAGCATTACTCTTAACAAATTCATAACCTAAGAGGTGGACTTCTCAAAGCCGATGAGTGTTTTGCAACCTGCGGTGCATGGTAATGCCCCAGACTTGGTCAATAAATAGAAAATGTACAGTTAGCACCATCTATGATTTTAAAAAGTCATAAGAGGGAAGTTTCTCACATTTCTGAAGCAGAAGGGAGGTGCTTCTTCTGCTCCATGCTGCTTGTAATAATCTGCCCAGTCAAAGTCCTGACCGGAGTACCCTGTGAATGACAAAATCCAGGTAAAACAGCATTAAAGCTAAATCACAGGCAAACGATCACACTGTTGTACACTGGTAATTAAAGTAGAGGCGCAAGACCAGGCCCATGAAGGACCAAGTCCTCCAATGGCTAATAACACTTCTGATTTCATGAGGGCCAAAAAACAATATTTTAGAAAATTAAAGTGCTAACTACAGGTAACATATGCGGTCATTACAATGCAGTACCTGGCATCAGGGGAGGAAAGGGCAAACTTACCGACCTGTACAGTGGCTCCTGCCAGCAGGGTTTTGTTACTGGGGACAAGAACTGAGACAGGCTATGGCACAAAATGCATTTGTAGGATCCACTGTGCAGAAACAGACAATGATGCTTCCCTTCATATAAATCCTGAGCTCAAAGGAACATAATTTTTGCATCTTCAAAGAAATGATGAGAATTTACTATGGAAAAAATACTTAGTAGGGGGTTGATTTTTGATAGAGCAGAGGACAAACAAAGAGCAGGGGTTGGGGAGATAAAGCCCCAAAGAAATGAGGAAGATGAGGAAGTAAAGGCTGCCATGGAACCAGACCACTGAGGAGAAACAGAAGGACATTCAGGAAGAAGAGCTTCTCCGTGGTAAAGTTTTGGGGGTGAACTGGAGATTCTGAGAGAAGGGCTTGAGAAACAACTGTGTACTCATGCACTGAATTAAACATAGATCCTAACCATGTGTGTGTTTTTCTTTCTTTTTAATGATTTCATTTCAGTGGGAGGAAATGGGATGTAACTATGTAACACACAGCCATCATGACAATCACCGCGAGACACGGGAGGAGATGTAAGACAGTTCTGAATCATAAATAAGAAAAGTGTAAGTGTGTAGACGATGCCTCTTGACATTGGTGTCATCTGTGCAAAGTTAAACCAATGAATGGGTATGCCATGCAAAAGGGAGAGGCGTGTTTTTAAATTTTCTTATTAATAAAGATGGAAATGCTAAATACAGACCAGCTAAGGTTAACTCAAATATGCCCAGAGTCACTGTTAACTTTCCTCAGTGTATTCTCTTTATTGGTAGAAGTGAATGTAAAATAAATCTAAGAGACGTCTGAAACACATTTTGACCTAAGTCCCCCAACTTTTCTTTGCATACCACTGCAATTTCACTTACCACGAGGACATTGCGTTACTAAATTTTACAGGTACAAAGCAACTATGGAAATTATCTTTAAAATTTAATTTCTGTTTAACTGACAAGTAACACATAAAAATTTAACATATTAATGGGGTAATGTGATGTTTTGATAGATATAGTATAATATTTAAGCCAGGTTAAATGTCTTAGCTCCTCAAACATTTATCATGGCTTTATGGCATAACCTTTTAAAATCCTTTCTTCTAGACTTTTAAAATATGTAGTGCACTACTATCTATAGTCACCCTACTGTGCCACAGCACCACAGAACTACTTGCTCTTGTCACAGAACTGCTTGCTCTTGTCAACCTTTCTCTCCTACCTCCCCAAGACATTCTTCACTCAAGAAACCCGAGACAGGGGCCAGGGGTTCAGCTCAGTGGCTTAAGCTGTCTGCCTGGCAGGCACGAGGTTGTGAGGCTGATCCCTGGTACCAAAAAAAAAAAAAAAAGAAAGAAAAAGAAACTCAAGATAGCAGTTGCTTCCTACCTTTGTGTGTGCACCCAAGCACAAAAATACAAGTATAATGTTCATTAAGTTATTGTACCCTCTATTTTTGGATAGAATGGACATTCGTAACCAAACCTCTGGTCTGAAACACTGACCTATGACCCTCCAACTCCCTGCTGACCAGCAGCAGCAAAGAGTGACCCCTTCTTTGACAAAACGTCTGCTTTGTTCTCTGAAGACTGACAGCTTGTTTCTTTCCAGCAGGCCATGAGAGCTCCAAGTTTCCGACATCATATAATTTGTTTGTACCGGGAATTGAACTCAGGACCTTGTACTTGTCAGGCAGGCACTTATGCCACTGAGCCTTAGCTCCAGCCCTGACATCCCATAATTTATAGGGCTAATTTCAAAGCAGTTCTTCAAGTTCCTCCACCTGCCCATCTCCAGAGCTGTCCCTCTGCTAAATGGCTCTTGTATCAGAGTTTTCGGAAGGGACTGAAGCAACGGTCTTCTGAGCCTTGTAAACAAAACAAAGCACATCTTAGTAAGGTAACAATGTCACCTGCTTTCAAATTAATATAGTCTTGCACTTTGCATGGATTCTCACTGGAACTGTGCATGAGCAAATCCTCATGTTTGGGTATGAGAAAAAGAAGGAAGAATGAGCATCAAGACACCTCAGTCCAGCCAGAAGTCTCCTACCTGGGTATACTGCACTGAACAGGAAAAGGGAGGTCCAGGCTTTAGATCCAGCTCTATAGGTTAACTGGATGGACTGAAGTAAAAATTGATCAAATTTATACCTGACTTTGCTCATCTACAAACCCACAAAATAAATAGTTTTAAGGTCTCCTCTGTGGGCCACATTCTATGATTCAGAGCCACCTTTCTAATTATTTCACTGTTGCTATTTAGGACTTTCTTTCCACATCTCTGTGATTAATTCCCCTCCCTTCTCTCAGGAGAAAAGTGTAAGAGGGCTGTAACGAGTGGTCATGCACCATGGCCTTCCTATAAAACTTCACGACACAAGTCCTGCAGCAAGACCAGGTAAATCCTCACAACACCAGGATCTCATTTGTTTGAAACTTTGGCAGACTGACTTGGATGAAGACAAGACCTTTTCTGTTCCAGTAGCTTTTCTATGAACCTCTGCTACTTTCTGAGTTTCTTGTGAGCTAAAGAAAAGACAATGAGAACACAAAGAGGGTAGCATGCAAAGGAAAGCCTTAATTAAATGAATAGCAAAACATTCTCTGATATAGTATTTGGGTATTCTATAGGGTCAACATCTGTACAGGTAAAACCTGCTAACTCCTAAGTTACCTAGTCCCTGTATATAGACGTTTCATTAGGTTTTCTATAACCAACTTCCAATGGACCCTGCTCATAAAATGTCACATTCGTGTTTTTTATTCTAGGATCTATATGCAATCTTCCTATATATTCAGGAGTCAAAGGTTTCACTGCAGAGTCATTTTTAATCCAATAATTTCAACATACAATCAAGTCTTGCTGGGTACCATCTAAGCAACAATTAATTATTCTGTCCCCTAAAACTCACTAATTTCTTTAAAGATTGGAACAGCTTAGACTTTTACTCCTCCTCCTTCTCTTAGAGACCTTTATTCATTTCATCACTTGAAATCCTTTTCCTCTGGGTTGATAATGAGCCCTCTTTGTAAGGCAGTTTTGTGACAGCTCAGAAAATAACTGCTACATAAAAACAAATTGGCCTGGATTGTATAATAGAGACAACAGGGGTCAATTATACTCATTAATCAACAAAGACAGAACAAGAAGTACTGAGGCTTAACTGCAGACAGGAAAACATGTTTTAACCCTGGAGGGAGGAAGAAAGTATCAGAGGGGAGAAGAAAATAAAAGGAAATAAATCCCTTAGGCTATTAAAATTTGCAACAAGCTCTCATGGGAGACTGTTGAGCCACAACCATTAGAGTTATTTAAGCCTTTATTAGTGTTTATTCTGAACAAAATTCTAACTGTCACACATCCAAAAGAGAAGAGGGCAATGACCTGTTTTCTTACAATACCAATTAATTGACATAAACCAGCTCCACTTGCAAACATCCCAGTGCAAATGGACAATTCTTTTGAAAACCTATTTGGCAGCAAAAATATTCATGCCCTTTGACACAATTTCACTTCTCAGAATTTATCTTATCAAAATGACCCTAAAAACTTAGTGTTATACAATACTTATAGAATTATGTTTGATAATAATGAAGTGAGTGGAGAGCGGAAACAACTTTCCGTCCAACAATAAGACATGATATGAGACTTGGCCAAGTGCATGGCATGCCCTGCAGGCGTGAAATTACAGTTTGTTGGGGAAGAAGTGTGAAGACTTACAGAAACTTGTTTCAAATCATTCGATTTATATAAAAATATGCAAAGAATAAAAGACCAGAAAATAATAATAATGCATTAAAATAATCATTGTGGACTCATGATTACTTTTTTATTCTTCCTCTTTGCATTTTCCAAGTTTTCACTAATGATTCTGAAATTATTCCAATAATAAAAGTACTTGATGACATAGCATCCATGCTCTGCTCACAGATTATGCAATGCAGGCTTTGTTTGGCATGTAGATTACATCATGGTGCTGCCATACCCTCTTCCCCTGGGTGTGCAAACAGAATCTGGACTTTACTCAATTACTAGTGAAAGTGAGGTTTCACCTCAGCCCCAGGAAGTGCATTCTGACCATCCTGAGACAGCACACTGATCTCATGGTCCTTGTCTATGACTTGGACACAGGCAAGGCTTAAGAAAAGATTTCTCTCTGATTAAATAAACTCCCCACATAGGAGTAAAACTCCTCTTCTATACTGGATGGCTAACAAACAAAATGTACAATCATAATAAAGCCATCTGCCAGATTGGAAAAATGAGAAACACCAGAAAGAAGTCAGCTTTTAAAGGTAGTTGGGAAACAAAAACATAGTTTCATGCCTTTTTGATTGGAGGGACTATAACTCAAAAAACTAGGGTAAATGTCAACTTCAGAATCTAGGTCATTTGTCAAAATTTTCAACAGTGTGCCCAACCTCCACTCTAGGTATTTTTTCATTCATTCAAGAATACTGATCCTGTGCACACTGTGTGCCGGGAGAATCACAAGGGAACAAAACCAGCAGAAGTGCACCAATAAGATCACAGGTGCTGCAGGGAGGGACAGCACAAGGGGACAGCGGCACCTGTGAACAGAGAGATCAGGGAGACTCCATGGAAAGGTGAGCAGGGACAACAGTCATGAGGTGGAGAGAGGAGGATGAAGGAGGCGTCCAGCTCTCAGGCACAAGAGGGTACCAGCAATGGATCAGAGAGCTTTTGAGCCCCAGAATGGGCTCCAGAATCAGCAACAAGGACAGTGTGACTGGAGGAGATAGAGCAAGTGACAGCAGAGAAACAACCGCAACAAGCACTTTACACATAAAAGCCAAGTGAAAACAAAAGGAGCCTCAGGAAATGCCTAAACTGTGTGCCTACACATCCCGTACTTTCCAGTGTCATTTATAGTCCCAGGTATTTTGGCACAACACGTGTTTGAATATACATAATAATACATAAAGCATAAAATAATTGAACAGATATACAAAGTTGCTTCCAAGAAAATAGGAACGGGAAGAACCATGAACCAAATGTTATTTCATTTGGTTATTGAAGTTATTAAAGGAACGGGTTTTTTCGTTTGTTTGTTTGTTTTGTTTTGTTTTGTTTTTTGGTACCGGAGATCAAACTCATGACCTTGTACTCTCCAGGCAAGCGCTTGAGCCACTAAGCTAAATCCCCAGCCCTAGGAATGTACTTTTTTTAGAATGTTCTGCTTTTCAAGATTTTGAGGAATGAATATACACCAAATTTCTAATATGAAAGTCTTAAATAAGAAGCAAATGTTTTAAATTAATAAACTGAAGTCCTATAAAGCAACAACACTTTCTAAGACAAGCAAATGTATGTACTCAGCAATTGTTCACTGTTCACTCTCCAGTTTGCCTAGTTGATTAGTTGTTCGTCTGACAAATGATGGGAAAGGCGTTAACCCTGATTTCTTGAGTTTCAGGAGCTCCTGAGAATAAGAGACAGAGTGCAACACCCTGGTCAGCGGGGTGAAGGCAAGGATGGAGAGAGGCACAGACATCAGGAAAGATATCTCTGAGGACTCTCATCA
>RJWM01007570.1:0-77151 GCA_004363535.1 Dasyprocta punctata | reverse complement strand
TTTTTTTTATTCTGTGTCTTTTTTCTCTTACATTAAAAAAAGATATTAAAAAAATAAAAATTAAAAAATGTTCTCATTTTACCAAAAAAAAAAAAAAAAAAGTAAAGCAGTGGTTGACAGGGGCTTGGGTGGGAAGGAAGAAAGGAGTCAGCATGTAATGACAGAGCTAGATGAGAAGTTCAGTTGATGGCTGGGTGGTGGTGGTGGCACATTGTACTAAATGTCACTGAACTGTACATCTAAATGGTCCTATGGTAAATTTTATGTTTTGTACATGTCTGATAATGAAAAATTAAGGAAGAAATAGGACCACCTCCCAGCAGAGTAACCTTGTCAGCTCAGAGGCCCCAGTACTGGCTCTCACCTGCAGTGCTTGACAAATTCGATGTTGGTATAGCGGAGTTTGCCCAGGCTCTCTTCCAAGTACTGTCGAAAGCTGCGCAGGGACACCTGAGTGACATCCACGTAGGTGAGCAGCTCCCGGTGCAGTGTGCTGCTGAGAATGACCAGCCTGTGGGAGGTGGGTTCAGGAGGAACAAATGGTGATGATGCCCAGCTTGGGAGACATGAGAGGCTAGGCAGTGACTGGGCCTGGGTGGGCTTCATGGGACACTGCTTGAGCTCCACACACAGTACCAATCTGGGGGCCCAATAGAACCACTGCCCAGCTTCTCTGGGTAGCAAAAGGCACTAGAAAGACATTTAAAATGACCATATGTCACTGAGAGTACATTGCTGCCCTCCCTCTGATCACTGCCATCAAACTGATAGAATCCTAGGTACAATTGGATTCTTGTCCTCCTCCCAGCAGACTCTCTCTGACCCCCTGTAACATGTTTTCCCCACTTTCCTGAGACAGTACCCGAAAGATTTCCTCTTTGCAACCAAGTTTTCCTGAATAGGCATCCTTTGTGTGTCTGACAGCTGCACAGATATCTGCCAGGGTCTTTCCTGTGACGCGACTGTGGCTTCTATCTCATACCTGAGTGGCCTGGAGCCCCTTACTTTGCTCTGACCCATGGCTTAGCCAGTGCTCCGTCTCTGCTTGGAAAGCTCATCCTTTCTACTTTTCTTCATTCCAGATCAGAGTGCCTCTGGGTTCATGGCAAGTACCACCTCCTGCAGGAAGCACTTCCTGATTCCCCAGAGAAGCGGTCTTTTCTACCACTGACATGACATTTCAGGGCACATCGTCTGCACTCTTGTACACTGACTATGAGCATGGAGTCTCCCTCTTCTTGGCTGCTCACTGCTCCCCCCAACATACACACACCAGATGTTTCCCACAGATTCTGAGTCTAGTTTCTCGTGCAGAGGTTAGCTCAAAAGCAGGTTCTTGAGTGCCTTCTACTCCTTTGCTAGCAGCAGCCTGAGTAGGCTTGTAAGGCCATGTGGCTGGCAGGGAGATCCTTGGCCCCTTACTTTTGGCTCTTGGTGGCATTAAGGAAGATGTGCTCCATGTCATAGATCTTGCGGTGAAAGATTTTGCTCTTCGTGTTTTGCTCTTCTTGAAACTGGCAGAACATCAGCCTCTCCTTCTTCAGTGTCTCCACCACCCCAGCACAGTGGCTGTCTAATCGTTCTTTGTGAAGCAAGAGTTCAGCTGCAAGAGAATGAGGAGATCTGAAGCCCTCCAGGACCTGACACGTCTCTGCACAGTCCTTTCTTGCAACAGTACCCACCCACTACTTCTCCGAAGCCAGTTACAGAGCAGAGACTGCTCAGGTCAAAAGCACTTACCCTGCCACCACCACCATCACCAGGGCTGGGAATAGGCTGTGACCTGAGAGACAGCAATCAAAGCCCAGTCCCAGGTCTGTCAGTAGAGAGAAATCTCTGCTAGGCTGTGAGCAGGGGGCTCCCTACTGATAGAGACCACTCCCTACTGCAGAAAGAACAAAGTTGAGGAGATGGAGAGTCCCCAGGGAGAAGGGGAGGATGAATGGATGGTGTAGGAGGGGGCTCAGACCTAGGTGAGAGGGTCTGTATGGGAAGCAACAAGAAGGACAAAGCCAAGTAGCCTGGGTTTGTTCCCCACATCAGTGGATTCTCATGTCCAGTGAGCCTGAGTTCCAATTGGCTTCCAAGATGGAATAAAAAGTACAAGGATTGGCCTTTCATAGCCCCACCACAGCCTTTTAGGGCAAGCAGAGAGCCCCTGGTTACCCCTGTTGTCTGTGGCAGTAGAAGTGCTGTAGTCCCAGCTCTGTCAAAAACAAATGGTGTGACACTGGAATTCATCTCTCTAGCCTGGTTGGTTTCTATACCATACACTGGGCCAGGGAGCAGGGGAAGGAAAAGGAATCAGCCTTCAGAGAGTTTCTGCTCAGTGCATATACAGTTCCCCCACCCAATTCTTCAGTGCATGTAATGTTCTGTGAACTTAATGTCCTGTGAAGACAAAGAGGTTCCAAATGTCAGGTAAATTCCCAAGGTTGCAAGCAATGGGATTTGTACAATTTTCACTGTACAATTTTCACTGCTCTGGGCAACAGGAGTTTGGATTATACAGGGGCTCTCTGCTACCTCTTAAGGGGATTCAAGTTTTATGGCAGAACTTAGAGCATGATTCAAGCGAAAAAACAACAGGACTCACTGAAAGACCCTACTAAAATCATGCCCCTCCCTCAGTGAGTGGAGCCCACCACCTAAGACAGAAATGGCATGTCTTTTTAAGAATGATAAATGATAAGGTGGAGATAATGGTTACTGCTTTTGGAGGCTATGTCTTGTATCAGGTGCTCATGATTCTTCACTATATCATTTCAGGAAGGTTACTTACCACTTCCAACTCCGTCTTCTGCAGGTAAGGGAGGGACCACAGTGGTCAGATAACGTGCTCAGAGTTACACAGCCAGAGTTGAGCCTGAAGACTCTGACCTCTGAACAATAGGTTTATTTTTAGAGCATCCAGCATAAGGGTGCACAGCTGATCTCAAATCTAGAGCTAAAACTGGATGACACTCATTTCATCCTCTAACACCTCTTTAAAAAAGAAAGGAGGTGATTTAAAAGTCTGAAATGCAGAATCTTGGTACTATCCTTTGCTGCAAGCTTGGGAAGTGCCAATACTCAGGCACATCTTCCACCTGTGATGATGATATGCAAAGAATTTCCAGGGGCAGCTAACAAGCATGAGGCTACAGGGAGACCAGGCCCTGCAGGAGAAGATTGGGGGTGAAGAGCTTCCCAAGTGGGACACACACCTGCTCTGACGTTGTGGACATCCTTCTCTATGTGCTGGACTCTTGGCTCATGCAGGTGCAGATGTAGCTCCAAGTCCGCATCCAGTTCACTAGTCTTGGTGGCCACGATAACCTGGGCACTGAGGGCACACTGAGCAAACCACTTCTCGAGGTGTTCAAAAAAGCCAGTTCGAAGTCTGGAGGAGAAACCAGCAAGGGTCAGCCCTGTCAGGAATTGTGACCTGTAAGAGACCTTTTTATACGGAGACTCAAAGTGCTTCCCTTTTTCATACTTTCTTCCTCATTTTATTCCCTAATTAGCTTGTAGCTCATTGTGTGGAGGGACCATCAGTCATTTACCCAGATCACTGCTGGAGGACTTTGGGTAGTTTCAAACTTCTTGTACTTACAAAGAAAAGTTTGATGAATAACCTTGTACTTTTACAAAGTGTAGAGGTGTTTCTATGGGATATGGCCCTGAATTTGATTTGCTGAATCAGAAGTTAAAATACATTTGTGGTTCTGGTAGACATGGCCAAATTGTTTCCATTGGAGGGTGACCTATATTCCCATCAGCAAAGAATAATTGTTTCTGTTTCTTCACAGCCTCAGAAAATGTTGTCACATTTTTAAATTAAACAGTTTTGTCATACTTTGACAGAGCATATGCATATAAGTTCTTTTTGTATATACCATTCACTAATGACTTTTGCTATTTCTCTATAATATAATTGCTCTTTTTTTATATGAATCTCTACATGAGGCCCATTGACTGTGATGTGAGTTGCAAAAATTATTTCCTAACTTATTGTGTCATTCTTTAAAAAATTTATGCTTTTATTTTAAAGATGCCAGTTCCCCCAAAATAGATTTAATTCAATAACAAGAAAAACAATCTCAGCAGATGTCTTCTTATGGAAGCTGATGAGTCGATTCTGACATTTATATAAAATATGAATGGCCAAGAATAGTGAAGATAAACTTGGAGAAGATCAAAGATAGAGGACTTAACCTACCAGATATCAAGACATAGTATAGAGCTGCAGTAATCAGCCAGTGTGAGGTAGGTGTTCAAGTGTAGAACAGAGAAATAGAAAAAAGGCACCACTGGGGGAGAAGACAGTGTATCAGTAAGTGACCCAGGGTCCACTGGTTCTCTGAATGTGAAAGAAATAAATCTTCACTTCTATATCATATCACAAACAAAAGTCAATTCCAAGTGGATTTTTAGAACTAAATATGGAAGTTTAAAATAATAACATTTCAAATATGTAATATTGGAGAATATTTTCATGACCTTTGGCAAGCGAAAAAAAAATCATAGACCAGACACAAAATAAACTTACTCTAATGAGAGAATTGACAAGTTGGACCTTACTAAAAATAAGAATCCCTGTTTATCAAAAGATACCTTTAAAAAGAGTAAAAATGGCAAGCACAGATAGGGGATGTTTGTCATATGTTATCTAACAAAAGCTTTACATAGAAGATATCACACACACACACACACACACACACACACACACACAAAATACCCAAAAGGCCAACAAGTATCTGAAAAGGTATGCAGCATCAACATCATTAGTCATCAGGAAAATGCAAAGTAAATCTACAACAGGACCCATTAAAATTATGCCAGTATGGCTAAACTAAAAATCATCAACAATATCACCTGTTGTTGAGGATCTGGACCAACCGGAATTCTCACACACTGTTGTAAACTGCTAAACTACTTTTGAAAACTCTTTGGCAGTATTTTTTTACTATATCTCCTAAAGATGGATGTGCATATATTCTATGACTCAACTTAGTTATAGTTATATGGGTAACAGGAAAGTATACATATGTTTACCAAAAGACTTCTACGAGAATATTCAGGGCAGTATTATTGGTGTACCCTCAAATTGGAAAAGGCCAAAATGTGCACCAGTAGAATGGACAAATAAAATCAGATTATATATTTCCATAACAGGATACCATACAAAAATTAAAAATGAACCCTAGCCACATTGAAGAATATATATGAATCTTATAAACACCATGAAAGAAGCGTGGCATAAAAGAGTGAGTTTTGAATATTTTGAAGTGAAGTTAAAAATGAAAGCACAATGAACTCAGAGTATTTACCACTGGGGAAAGAAGAGCAGTTACTGTGGATGGTCACATGAGGTGGCCTCATGGAGGAGTGGTCAATGCTTCTGTTTCTTGTGGGTTCTGAATAACAAATGTGTTTCCCTTGGACTGTTCACATGCTAAACACTTTTGCATATCTCGCTTCAACATGAAAATTTAATCAGTTGCACACAGAACATGTTTGTGGTTAGTTGTCAGTGTCAGATGGCACAGTAGGTGATGTCAAGTTTCTAGAATTACGGAGTTTAGATTTATAGCTTGAATCCAACATTCTTATCTTGAAGGTCGTGGCCAAATGACTAACATTCTGAACTTCAGTTCCTTTATTTTATAAAATGGAGTTAATTCACAGTGTGAGGATTGCACTCAATCAATAGCTGCTCTCATGGTTGTTGATCCTTGCCCTAAGGGCTATGGAGAGGAAAAATGATGGCTTATGGTGGAAGAAAGAGAAGGGTAGCATTTAAATCGAGAGACATTTTAGTAGTGATACGATGCTGAGCAATAGGAGAGCCCAGAGGCTGGACTTTAATCCTTCTGCTCCTTGTCTCTGGCCTCCTACCCATGGTGGACCATCAAGGTGATCACAAGCTGATTAATTCTCAGAGGCAGGAGGGCAATAAAAATGTCACTCAAATGTCAAATGAACATTTCCACATTTGACCCAAACTCTAACAAAAGGTTGAGAAACTAGTCAGTTAGGGGAGATAAATGCTCAAGGGCACGATTATGGATCATATCTTTATTCTTCATTGTTCTTTTTCTATTTTCTGCAATAAATGTATCAATTAGCGCAAAATACCATACATGATGTGGTTCACATCTATAGAATTTGAAAAAAAAAAAGAAATAGACTCTAAAATCACAGATGTGCCAAGCACCACAACCCAGGAGCATCTGGCAGGGAAAAGAGTGCTTTTGTATGCAAGAGCCACACCAGCAGTGCACTCTGGGAAGGGTGCAGGGAGCACTCTCATCCAGGATACCAACGACTACAAATCATTCCTGGAAACTGGTTATTTTGTCAATTATCTGCACTCTTAGTTACTTTTCTCATTGCTAAGACAAAATATGACAACTAAAGTTAAAAGAGGAAAGGTTTATTTCCTTTCCTCACAGTCTGTAGAGGTTTCAGTCCATAATCAGCTGGCTCCAAGGCTGGGTGGCATGGCAGAGGGGCAACAGTTCATGGTGTCAGAAGACAGCAAAAGCAACCACAGAGATTAGGGTGATGCCAATCCAGTCAGTGGACTGATCTAGCAATCATCCACCCTAAATCCCAGCACTGCACTACAAATCAATCACACATTCCAGATTCAGCCACTCCGAAATGATCACATGAGGCTTTGTGGGAACATCTAGACATAAATCATAACATCTACATTTAAAATTTTCCCAGCTCAAACTAATTTTTTGTTGTAAGTTATCTTGTGAATATAGCTCAGAGAAAATGAATGGGAACAAAAGAATTTTGTACTCACTGTTTCTTAATTTCTAAAACTAATCCGGATGGAATCACTACTTGTTCTACGAACTTAGTGCTGAAAGTGTTGTTGAGCGTGGCTGAGCAGTTGGAATGGGGACTCTTGCAACTCTCCTCTTTTTCCAGTGGTAAGAGGACAAAATAAGTATTTCCACTAGAGGTTGTGAAGGACTCCATGTCCTCATAGAACATCTCCTCCATACTTTCTTCTTGAGCTTCAGCCTAAGTAGATAACAAGACTTGGGAGTTAATATCATTCAACGAACTTGCATTGTTGACCACTTGACATCAAGTGATTGTAAATCTGTGGGGCAAATTTTGCCTATAACTGCCCTAACTCCTACTCCACAGTCTTTTAAAATTGAGAAATTTTATATAAAATTTTGGGTTCCCAGTTTCCCCAAAGAATATCAGAAAAGATGTCAATTCTGAGCCTGTACCCACACATGGCATGTTTTAGCTGGGACTATGAAATGTCTGGTTGTACAGTCTAGATCACTTGTCATCATTTTACACTTGGTCTCCAGCCCTCTTTTCTCTTATATCTGTGGGTCTTTAAGCTTGGGATCTCTCCCTAAAAAAGTTTCATATACTAATTCTTCCACAGCTCTGCAGGAATTCTATAATTATAGAATTCTATAATTATGGAATTATGAAATTCAAGTTGTTTTGTGTCTGAATATGTCACAAGAATAAGGTCTGTTTATATGAGTTACTGCCCAGCTCTCAAAAGACAGCCAAGTCTGAAACTTTGGTGTTATACCACTAGTGAACGGGAAGAGAGGAGAGGACAGGATAGGGTGACACAGAAGAGTCTGAGTTGCTCTGCACAATAAAGAGGGGCCGAGAAAGAAAGAGGCCCAGGAGGGATGAGGAAAGCTGCACAGTTGAGGGGTGACTCTAGTGTTGGTTGCAGGGACATGAGGAGAGGAAAGTGAATTTTAGAAATTATTTCTGTGTATGAAGAACTGGATCACTCTTGACAAAAATAAAAAGGAACGAACACTTTTGTCATTCTTTATATGCACTTCTATGGAGACTGGGCCCTTGGGGATCCCAGGTCATGTGAGAAATACACATAGAATGGACACAGCAAACTCTCTCCACCCCTAAGAATGAGCTAGTGGCTGGCCTACCTCACCCACAGAGAAATTCTCTTGCTCTTTCTCTGCTTCTTCCTCCTCCTCATTTGCCTTTTCTGCTTCCTTCTTTTCCTCTTCTTCTTCCTCCTCCTCTACCTTCTCTTCTTTCTCTTCTTGAAGTCTCACATTTTCCAGGCTCAGAGATGCTTTGGAGGAGTTCTCTCTTTCACTCTGTATTTCTTCTGATCCTTGCACAGAGTCCTCTCTGGACTCATCCATTTGGTCACTCTGTGCAGATCTGGTCCACTGGCTCAACCTCTCTTCAGTTCCAGAGGACACCATTTCTTGACCTTTTTCTTCTTCTGTCTCTTCAGTTGGCCTTGCAGAATCCGTCCCTCCACTTACGTTTTCCTCATTTCTGCTTATTTCTGCTTTAGCCCTTTGTCTTCTCTTCAATTTCCTCATCCTCTGCAGGAAGTGCTTCTCATATACCTCTGTTCATGATCAGCACCAAAGCATAAGGAGAGGCAAGTTATTTGCATTGCCTGGGTGGGGTCTCCCAACCCAGAGACGTACAGGAATGAAATCATGGAGAATTAGACTTGAATGATAAAAGCATTACCTTGCTCCCTGACTTTGAAAGTGACTTCCCCACGCAAGTTCTACAAAGGAAAAAATAGTTACTAAAGGACCAGTGCTGTCCTTCCCCAGAGTACCAGTTCTAAGGGTGTCACTTTTAAGTGAAAGTACTCTCCCCTTCCCTTCAATATACCTTGCAGCCTAAATCATCTCTAAAGAGCTGGTTTTCCTTAATTCCAACCAGGCTAACACACCCCTAATAGAACACATTGAGCAGTAATGGAATAAAATCTCATTTTGACACATTGCTCTAGTCATCTAGAGAAAAGAGAAGAAAACTATGAGTTGAGGGATGCAAACAGAGGGGTAGGAATCTGTTGTCCTGAGTGATGAATGGGGACAGAGTGAGCCTGATTTACATGATCCTGGGAGTCTCCTGTTTACTCAACACATCCCCTGTTTCACAGACTTTGGGTGAAATTGTGATTATATTGATATGGATGACAGGGAGGTATGTAGAGTTTGTAGGTCCAGATTTGAATTCTAGCTCCTTACAAATGGGCCAGTCCTTTAACCCCTAGTGTCCTCTTCTGTGAGATGGGGGTCACATAAATGTCAATACTTTTTACCCAGGCAACAAGGGTGATCTCAAATGACAGATAATGAGCTCACCCTCCTGTAGGCTGAGCCTCTGCCCCCTCCCCAGAGTCATGGTGAGCATTTATTAGCTATCTGAACAGGGATCCCTTCCCAGGGAGATTCTGCAGGCTAGTGCCAGGTATCCCACACAGGTGGGAAGCACTGAATCAAACTCAGTGTCAACAACAAGCATTTTGAATCAGGCCAGGAAGAAGCCTGGCTGTGTATGTGGAAAGAGGGCCAAAGTCTGGGTATTCAAACCAGCACATTCCAGGGGTTTATGAACTTACCCACAGAGCATTTATTGTATCTGAATAATATGCAGGACCCTGTGCTAGGGGTAACTGAAGTTGAATAAAAATTAATCAGACATACTTGTCCTTCAGGAAAGACATTCTAGTTGAGTGTTCTAAACTCCTGAATTTGACAGCAACTGAGAATAAGCAAGTTCAGAGGCTGAAGTGGTAGCAGGTGTTGAGATGATGAGGCAAGTGCTCGGGCTGAGTGGGAAGGATCCTTAACCCTGGCAGTGGACTGGAAATAGGGTTCATGGGGAGTACGTGGAGAAGATAGCAGCAGAGAGAACAGGATGAGTAAAGGTCAAAGGCAGGGGTCATGTGCAGGAAGGGGAATGAGTTGCCTAAACAAGGGAGGGTCAAAGTGGAAGCAGAAGGAATGGGGGTTTCTATGAACATCTAGAGATGACGTTTTGGATTTGGTGGGGGCTGCAGATTGGTGAGGGACTTCTGAGCAGAGTGAGTAGGTCAGAGTTCAATTTGAGGACAACTAAGTGGCAGTGGTAGGTATGATGCATGGAGTTCCAAATGTCATATAAATTAGCTTTTTTACTGTCAGCCCATTAAAGCCTGGAGCCTATCCACCTCCTTTAGACTGAGGAGATGGTCACTTTTCAGCCTCTCTCTCCTTGATGTTCTGACATGGATTTGTACTCTGCAGCCTCAGGAATGATTTCCAGTGTCTTAGTAGATCAAATGAGAAGTCATCCTCTGCTCTGCTTCTTCATGTGTGGTTGGGGCTATCGAGTCCCTGTCCATACCTGTTCAAAGATTTCACGAATAAAGAAATGTTGGCTGAGGTTGGAGCTGTAGGAGTTGAGTTCTTTCAGTATAATCTCTGGGTACTCCATCACTTCCTTGGTCAGGAGGACATGAAAGTACTCATACCTGGGAGGGAGGGGGTAAGACACTGTGTAAGAGGGTGGGAGGTTCCTCCATGGAGAGTGGGAGACCTCAGCCTGGAGCCACACCCTTAACTCTATAAAGACGTGGGTTGATACCTGGCAATCAGTACTACATGGCGCTTCGGTGAGGGAGTTTCTTTCTTGCCCACTGGTAGAATCTTATGCTCGAACTTCATCTATATTATCCCATCAAACTTTCAAAACACCCCAAAACCCCACATGTTATGTTTCTCAGGTAAGGAGACCAAGACTCAGTAGGTTACTTACTTGCCCACAGTTTTACTTCTGGATCTTAGTAAGTACTGCAATCAAGTGGAGTGTAATTTCATTTCTGTGAATTGTCCTTATGGAATTAGTTGTACAAAGGCACAAAGATACATGGAAGTTCACAGAGAACTATTTGCAATACTGTACTGTGAAATTGGAACCAATTGAAAAAGCTAATTAACTGAGATAGTAAATCATTATGAAGTATCTATATTAATTTCATATGATCACTTAAAATTAAAATATATCTGCAGTTATAGAACTGGCACAGTATAATCTATTCTTTATTTTTAAAACACTATATATGCATATATATCCACACATATGAATGAATATGTCCATAAATAAAGAATAGACAGGAATGTCTCTACAGTGGCTGACTTTCACCCCTTTAACAGCATGCATGTTTTAATTTTAAAAGGAAGGGTATCAGTTCTTGACTTTTAAACTACAAGGCCTTGAAACTTCTTTCTGCAAACCTTCCAAAATTGTCTCTGGACAATTTGGTTTTGGTTGCAAGCAGAGTGCAAAAGTAGGTGCTGTAGGAGTTTCATCTTCAGCGTGCTGGGTACATCCAAGGTTCCTAAGCAGGCTGCTCGTGATGCTGAATATGAATCCAGGCCACCCCTTCTCCCTTTTGGGGGCTGGTCAACCTACCTGGATTTCATGTTCTTCAGAAATGTTTTGGCCTTTTCCAGGTATACCCTCAGTGTTTCTTCCTGGCTTTGCTGCCTTAGTTGGTCTAAGAGCTTATCAAAGTGTACCTCTTGGGCCTAGAAATAAACCCCAAAACAAGAAGCATATATTAGTTCCCAATGCTTGCAGAGTTTAACTGGTATGCAGAGATTCTGACATTGAATCTGAGGTCCAAGCAGCTGGAACAGGCCTGGGACTCACTTTTCCACAAAGCTAAAGGGCAATAAATCTGCTATTCCTGTCTTTACTATGGGCTTCTGAATTCTTCTCCGTCCCTGGAATATTCTTCCCTGCCTACTTTACTCCCCTGGGATTTAGTCCAAATGGGACTCTTCAGGAACATGACCCTCTCACTCACCCTGCTTGGCCAAGCCCATGTTACACATTCTAGAGATACTAGCTCCTCCCTGGCCTTCTCCCCAGTCATACTCGAAGTCACACACTGAGTATGTGTACTCCCTCCACCCTGGTCTGTGAGGGGAGGGGCAAGCTGACCTGTGGGGGCTGGTGATATTTCATTCTTTCATTATACAGCCTCAAAAAAAAAAATACTAACCCTCAAATGCTGGAGGGGTTGTGGGGAAAAAGGAACTCTTCTCCACTGTTGGTGGGAGTGTAGACTGGCGCAACCACTGTGGAAGTCAGTGTGGAGATTCCTCAAGAAGCTAGGATTAGAGATCCCATTCAACCCAGCTATCCCACTTCTGGGCATTTTCCCAGAAGAACTGAAAACATTATACCACAGTGATATCTGTGCACCCATGTTTATAGCAACACAATTTGTAATAGCCAGATCTTGGAAACAACCCAAGTGCCCATCAATTAAAAATGGATAAAAAAAGATGTGGTATTTCTATACAATGGAGTACTACTCAGCTATTAAGAAAGATTGCATTGAGACTTTTATAAGTAAATGGACACGACTTGAGACCATACTCATAAGTGAGATAAATCAAACCCAAATGTGTAAATACCGTATTGTCTCCCTAGTGTAAGAAACTGAAAAAGTATATATGACCAAAATCTATAATAAATACTATGTAAGGGTAAAAAACAGCTCAAAGAGCAAAAGTAATTGGGAAGGGAAAAGGGGGAAAGAGAAAAGGGAAAAGGAAAAGATATAAATCTGTATATATGTATATGTAAGATAACTAAAACGAACACACTGTTGAATGCATTTGTTATTGAGAAAGAACAATTAATACTCATATGATTAGATCAATTTTACATGTATATATCTGTTAATGTAAACAACCATTTTAAAGATAATGATATGCAATATTGCAACTATTGTCAACTTTCTATCATCCTGTTTTATAAACCTGCAATGTTACTGTTGTGCATTTACTCTAGTCGTTTGTCTCTTTTGCTTTTTGTCTTTGTTATATGTGTCTTTTATTTCTCTTAAATAAATAAAAAAAATACTAACCACTGACATGGTTTGCTATGTGAATCATATGTTTTGCTGTGTCAAGAACTTGGGGTGCACCCCCCTCTCATACACACTTTAGAGAACGTGACGTGTTATCACACCCCATTTGTGAGAACTTGGAGCTATCCCTTCACCACTTGGGAATGCAATAGTGAGCCCCTCACCCCTCATGTCACATCATTTATATCACATCTTATCAGGCCCTATATACGAATTACTGACCTAAATTACTGGACTTCATGTGCATGTAAACTTGAAAGTTTGGCACCCACTTTGAAAGTTCAGGCTGTGGCTGCTTTCACTGTCATCTGTACTAGGAGAGCTCAAGCTGTGACAGGCCTTGGAGCTTTAAAGTTATCAGCACCACTGGCCTTGTCTCTAGCATGGTGGGGCCTTGCCTGCTGTGTTAGGGTCAAACCAGTTTCTCTGGCAAAGCTGCTTGTAAAAAAGGTATATCTCAGTCTTTTATTAGACTTTATTCCATTGATTTGAACAACTAGACATAACTAATTCTGGAACTCACTCACCATGGAATCAATGATCCTCACCTAACAAGCATGCTTCCTGTGAGGTGGATTCATGTTATTCTTAAATATTATAAACTGAAACTCTCCTTGTGCGGCAGCAAACTGTGATTCATGAAGTCATGCTTTGATCATTTTCTTATTCTGACCATCCAGAAGGTTCCCCGTTTAGTCTGTCTGTCTGTCTCTATCATGTACGCTCTTACAGACAGGATCAGTTCTGAAGACCCATCACACAGCTGTGATGTGGTTTAAGATTTCTGCTACTCCCACCTGGTCCCACACTGAAGTTAAGCCTCAATATCCCCTGGTACATGTTTTGTAATTTAGGTTTTGTATTTGTGTCTCGGGTAGTTTGAAATACTTTTTCTGTTTACATGGGTTTGTTTGCTTTGTTTTGTTTCGTTTGCATCTCTGAATGCTGACTGAGTTCACTGGCCTGACCTGAGGCAGCCAGCAAGTCTGGGAGCGACCCTTCCCCCATTCCTCCTCAGGGCTCCCCAGGGGTTGGAGGCACCTGGTTCTCCAGGTTGTGCCTCTGCCTGTACTGTTCCATCCTCTTCTCGAGCTCCAGCTCCCGCTGCGACAGTATGCTCTGGTGCGCCTCCCAAAGCTGCACGGCCTCCTGGAAGTACTTGAAGAGGTCTGAACTCTGCCGCTCTGTCTGCTTAGCCAAGGCTTCGAAGGAATTCTGCAGGGGCGGAATGGTGGGTGTGGGGGTGTGGTTGAGGGCTGACCAGTCCAGGGCCAATAAGAGGGCCCACTCATGAGGCCCCATGTCTCTAAGACCTGAAAGTCATTGCCCAGGCACTGCCCTTCAAGATCACATTCCGGGCCACACCTGGGCTTCTGGCCCTCCCTGCTTAGTGTGGTGTTACCACACCCATCTTGGCCTGGGCAGCTTCCCTGCTCCAGCATTCCCTGTCTCACAGGTCTGGGCCAAACATCATACCTGCTGCTAAATCCTCATGCATTACCCCACCTCTTATGCCCTCATCTGGGTCAGGGGTTGGCGAAATGTAGTCTGAAGGCTGAATGTGGCCCTCTGCCTGTTTTTGTTTGGGCCTGTGAAATTAACACTGATTTTTCTAGTTTGATATGGATGAAAGACAGAAAATTTTTAAAAGAAAAAATACTGATGTGAAGATTGTGTAAAGTTCAAATTCCACTATATCAATAGTTATTGGAACATAGCCATACCCTTTGTTTCTGTGGGAAACAAAGCTGGACAAAGGCTTGATGGCCCTCAGAACCTAAGACAGCCATTATACAGTGCTCCACAGAAAATGCATGCTGCCCCTGCTCAAGATTAGAGACCTTTTGGGGCTGGGGACTTCTTGCCAATCCATAGCTCTCTGTACCTAGGAGCAGCAAGGGCTCAGGTGCCCTCTTGCCCTGAGATTGATCATTTCCTTGGAATCTGTGCAGCATCTGTGTCAGGTACGGCTTCAAGGAGTTGGGGGATGAGTATGGAGAGACCAGCACCGGAGGTCTGATCTGAGAGGGGCAGCTGAGAGCCAGGAAGTGGACACACTAGGGCCATGCAAGGTAGAGGGCCCCAGTCCTTTACTCTCCTCGTGGCCCAGAAGCCTAGGAGGGATCACCCCACCTCGAGGGTCCTAACTGTTCACGTACATCCAGGAACTCCAACTCTTCCTCCACTTTGCTCTGGAGTGCACCCACTGTCTGGAAGGTCGGGCTCATCAGGTTCTCAGCTTCTGCTTCGGTGAAGGCCTTCCAGTCCAGTAGCTGTTTCTAGGGAGGCAGGGGAAAGTGGCTGAGCCCAGCTTAGGGTTACAGATCCCCTGGATATAACCTGCAACCTACAGGGCCCCTACTCAGGGACAAGGTGAACATGAGCTCCTAGTGGGGCTAAATGGCAGTGCAACAGTAGCTGCAAGCATTCAGGAAACAGCAGGAGCTCCAGGGAAAGTAGGTGGGCCCTCAGGGCTCAGGCATTCTTCAAAATGAGGAGGCTTTTGTGAGGTTTTCACCTAAATAGTTTCACCAAGGAGCAGGGAAGGGACATTTTGACAAAATATTCCCCCTACCCCAGAAAACCAGTCACTGTCCTGGAAGGGTTCAGCAGTAAACTCATTGTCTCAAGATTGGAAGGATGGAGAGAAAGGTGGGGCTGGACAGCAAGGGGTAGAAAAGGGGAATTGCAGTGACCACCCCCCCAGGCTACACCCTCTACTAATGAGCAAGGCCAGTGGTGGGCAGGACACAGAGAGGTAAGGGTGAAGTCTAAGGAGGCCTGCAGCACACAACTCCATCTCACAGTGGATTTCCTGGAGGAGGTGGCATGGAGCTGAGTCCTGAGGCACACCAGGGACAGTTGGGGAGGGGCGCGGGCAGAGGGAACAGAACCAGAAGCTGGTGAGTGCTAGGGCTTGGGAGGAAGGAACAAAAGTTAGGGTCAAGGCTAAAGGGTATCCAGGAGGGGAGGCTGGGGAGGGGGAACATCAGGGCCCAGATGTAGTTCCTCTCATGCCTGCAGGAGGATGCCCACCTTGCAATTCTGCACTTGGGCCAGGCACTCCTGCCACGTCTTTTCATACAGCAAGCGGATCTGCATCATGCAGTCCATGTGGTAGGTGTCTCCAGGCACAGAAAACAAAACAGGAAGAGGAGCAGCCCCTTTGCAAAGGGAAGTTGTTTCCCCTGGCAAACTGTCTCCACAGATCACTTGTGGTCTCTGTTTACAGCAGGAGCTGGTATCTCCCTCCTCAGAGTTTCAGGCACCCCAAGATGAGGACCTCATAAAAGGAACCCATCTCTATCTGTCCGGAATGCTTCTGTCTCTGACAGTGCTTCTCTATTACAAGAGGACAACAATACCACTGACCCCACTGGGTTGCTGTGAGCCTCAAAGGATGCAAAAATTATTATATACCTTCTGAGCCTCGTAAGTCCTCAGAGCTCTCTCACCTCAACCCTCCCTCCTTCCCAGAATGGAGGTGCACCCACATCCTCTCAGTTAAATGACTGCTGGGCTGAGCAATGTCAAAGCCACTATTTGAGTAGAGTTTTAAAGAGATCTGAGAGAGCTCCACAAATGTCACTCACCAAGCTCCTTGTTCAAGGCATTGAGAGAAGACTGCCATGCGGTCAGCTTGGTTTTGTTGTAATTGGGGGGCAAGAGATTACTGGAGAGGGAAGAAATGCAGGCAAGTCATCATGCATATGACCTTTACTTGCCAAAATCGGTAGCATCTTTGAGAAACATATTGACTAAATATGGAGGGAAAAAATAAAAGGAACTCTGGAGATCTCCTGTTGCCAAAAACATGCCTCACAAAAAGGTCATTTAATATTAACAAGTTGTTCCTTAGAAAATAAAACAATTTCTGAATGGAATGTCCATAGCCTGTAAACGGTCCCCTGTCTGACAGCAGCAGTTTCCTCCCTGACCTCCTGGCCTCCAGTGTCAGACTCCTCTAGCCCCTGCTTCCAACCTGCCTCAGGATAAGGGCCAACCCCTGGCCTTGGCCCACCAGCCCTGAGCCCTGGACCCTGCCTGCCCCTTCCCACCATTATCTCCTGTCTCATTCTATGGTTTGTCCACACTAGGTTTCCTTCCATAGCAAAGGGGTCCATGTTCTTTGTCATCATGGGGACTGGGACGCCTGAGAACATGGGTCCAGGTAGCCAGCCCAGGACTAGAGAACAGGAAGATGGACTGCCCTGGGGGACACCTTGTGGGGAAGGCTGAGGGCCACACCACCTCCCCACTGGGCCCTCAAAGGCACCCCTACCAGATGGTGCGAAGATGCTCCTGACGCTTCTGCTGCAGGACATGCTGGGTCTTCAGCATTTCCTCCAGTGCCTTCTGTATGGCCGGAGGAGACTGGATACTCTCACTGGCCATAAACTCACTGGTGGCCAGACACATGGGAGAAGAAGAGAGGAGAGGGCAGGAGCGAGATAAAAGGAGACCCATAGTGAGAATGTTCAGGGCCTTGGCTTCCCTGTCCTTGCACCACCCCATGCTACTCCTAGCCTCAGTCTCCCCTCTGGGACCCTGAGGAGAAGAGCAAGGTGGTGACAGGAGGAAAACAGATAGGGAAGAACTGGCAGACTGCCACTGCAGCCATGGCACTAATAGTGTAAGACTAATAGGCTCACAGCCAGCAGGGATCCTGCTCTGTGACCTTATACAAGTCCCTCCCTCACTCAGGCTCAATCTTCACTTCTGCAAAATGGAGCTAGTGAGAGCGTTCTCCTCATCTGGTACTTGTGAGGACACAAGCAAAACCCTTACACCTGCTGTACCCAGCTCAGGAGAAAACTCCGGTTACAGGCCAGCCATCACCATCACTGTTGACATTTGTTGCCATTTATAACAACCTCCCAGCCCTCTCCCTGACAAAGCTTTCCATACAGTGTCTCTCTGGTACCTCACTAAAACCCTACTGTAAGTCCATTTCATATAGAAAGACAGGCTCTGAATGTTAAGGGACTTGATAAAATTCACACATAAAGGCAAGGTGGAACCAGGCCTCACTACACTTTTCATTCATCCACAGCAAAAATGCCACTTGGTGAGGGAAGGGCAAAGATGGACTCTCTCTCCCCCTGCCTTCCATGGGGGAAACTGCTCTGAAGGGTGGGAACTATCCACCTGAAAGACTTCTGTCCCCCTGGGCCCAACTATACCAGGTTGCCAATAATAACGAAGACTGGAAATTGTACAGAAAATCACATGAATGTTTTCCCAACAATTTGTGCTTCAAAGAATGCCCATGAAATAATGTTCATGAAGAAAAATAACATATAAAACTGCATGTACCATATGGGTCTAAAAAAGCCTGAGGAAAAATAACACACCGAAATATTAGCTGTGCTTCTCCCTATGGGGAGGGATTGGTGGTGAATTCTATTTTCTTCTTGATACCTTTATCTACTTCTAACTTTGGAAAGAAAAAGAGAAGCATGTTAAGGACTGACAGAAAAGGCAGCAAGAAGGCTTTTAACCATGCAGCCCAGTGGCTGTGGAAGGGCTGTGGCTGTGGCTCTGCTGGCGCTGCGGACCTGAAACTCTGTAGCAGCACCTCCTTCTTGAGGGTCTTCCAGGCATCCACCAGGTCCTGCCAGCGGTGGCGACTATCAAGCTCCATCCGCAGGGTGGCCTCCATTAAGTTGATGTGCAGCTGGGAGATGGCCTTCCGGTTGCCCAGTAAGGCTAGGTTAATGATCTGTGGTCACAGGCAGACAGGGTTTAGGTGGAGTGGCGCTCTAGAGGCACAGCAAGGTACAGTTAGAGAGGGGCAAAAGAGGCTGGAGAACCAGGAAAGGAGCAGGCCAGGGCTGAGAGGAGCTGAAGTAGGATCTGAGGAGTCCTGAGGAGCCAGCACAGGAAAAATCAGCGGCTTCCTTGAAGGCTAACCCATAACCCTGACTGCATGAGCCTCAACCCAGCTTCACGGTCACACTGGGTCATTCAATAAATGAAGTGGAAGAACTTAAACGCTCTAGTGGGCTGTAAGTGTTCACTGTGTTTTACAAATTTGTTCCAAAACCAGAGTGCTCGTAGATCAGAGACCAGCCACACGTCGTTGCTTTGAGAACAGATCAACCGAGGCCAGAATCAGAACATTCTTTAGTGTCCCTCCCAGTGATTCTCACCTGAGCACCCTAGGAATGGGGCAGAGGACAATCATTTATTGTGTGCCACTATTCTGCCATTTTATATCCCTGTCCCATTGAAATGAGAGTCCAGAGGAGCCTGAAATGCCCCCTTGCATTTCCCAAAACCTCTAGAGAAGTGATAGCCCTGCCAGGTTCAGCAGCAGAAAGCCCAGCCCTGCTTCTTAGCGCAGCCTGAAGCTTGGATTTGGTAGCAGGAGGCATTGGCAAGTATTTCCTCATCATCCAGGTCCTCAGCCATGCTATGTGGACACCGCTATTTACAGCAAAGGGATTTTGTGAAATCCAATGACATAAAGGCACACAGAGCAAGCAGCAAGCACTATTTGTTCTAGTGAAAGGAGTAAGAACACAGCAGTGAAATACTGAAGCATAATCTGGACCCTGAAGACTCTGACTCTCGAGACAATATCTAAAGTCTAGGACAGTCATGTGTCTTGGAGCCTTCCGTTACCATCCTCCCAATAAGTATTAGCAGTGAGTATTGTCACCCCCATTTTATGGACAAGGACATTTTAGGTATAAGACCTGAGTCATTCAGGAGCTTCCATGCTGGGCAATGGAGGGAAATCTGTGTCCCTCCGTGCCTGTGCTTGTCCAGGGCACCACACCACGGACTTGGGCTGGCCCCTGCTATGATTCTAAATGCTGCAAGGCAGCTGTTATTTGGCCAGCTGAGCTCTGCAGAGGACCAGGAAACCATGAGGGTGAACTGTGCCTCTGAACAGCTAAGAATCCTTTCATGGAGTGGAGGGAGGCAGCCTTTGCTCTGACATTAGAGACATCATGAACGTTACTTTCAACTGCTGAGGACAGCATCTGGGGGAGCCTGGGGTGAGGAGATAGAGCCAAGAGGTGGGTGTGGTTCAGTAACAGACACTGATGGCCATAGGAGGAGAGGAAGAACAACTAGAAAAACCAGACAGCGGGTGGAGCACTGCTCTTGAGAGAGTGGAGACCCCTGAGACTATGAAGCCCCAAGATGATAACCCCACAGTGGGGAATTTACTGCATTGCACACAGTATCTGACACCCAGCTCACTAAGTGTTCAGTTGGCATCATCAGTGCTTAAAGTGATAGCATCGTGTTAGCTGTGTCATTTTAAGGTGGTAGAGAAATGTGAAATGTACCGCACAAAGATTTCTACTGAAATTGCTTATAGTGGCAAAGACCTAATCCCCAACTTAAATGGCCCACTGGAGTTACTTAGAAATCTCACAGATAAGAAGCCTAACATTCCCTAAGACCCCACCCTTGGGAAGCCCTGGGGTCCTGCTACTTTTCCTATAGGCAGAACCCTACACAAGCAGATCACTCACCATGGCTTCTCTATTTATCAGCCTATACACATCGGGCTGCAAGAGGTAGGTCGTTTTCTCTATGATTTCCACATATTTCTTCAACACACTCTTTAGCTAGAGGGGACAAGGCACTACAATTAGTGATCCTCACTTTCTGGAGCACTAACAGGATGCAGAAGGATGTCCTCTAGCCTGTAAGTGAAAGGCACCGAGGAACCCACTGGTTGCCAGCTCACCTTATCCGCTCGGGACAACTCTACTGAAAGCAGAGTGTCATCCAGTTCCTTAATCTTCTGCTTCTGGACCAGGAACATCTCTGCTGCCTTATCCCACAGCTCCAACAAGGTCTGCATAGAGGAGCTGGATCAGGCTGGGGACTACTAACATAGCTGTGGGGAAAGCAGGGCGAGCCATAAAGGAAACCCCTACTTGGATGGTATAGTCCTCAAGACTGGTGTCATTTTCCACCTTTTTGAAGAGACCGTCAATGTCTTCATCAGACTCCGATAGTTTTTTCAAAAAAAGTCCTCCTGTCTCCAAGATGAGAGGTTCCATTTCCTACAACAGGCCAAGAGAGGGATGGCATCAACATTCCCAGCAGGAGGGGCCTCTCTCTGTAATGAGCAGGTGCCAGGCCTGGCTCCCTCTCTCAAAAATAGTCATCATTTCCTAGATCTAAGGATTGCTAATTCACTCACACCTGGAGGACAGAAGCCCCACACCACCCACCAGGCACTGTGCCAAGGTTGAGCCCTCCTTCCTTGCTCTTGTTGGTTCTTGTCACAGGGCAAAGGAGGTGCCGCCACCAGGCCTGGCCTGAGGCTGGCACACAACAAACACTAAATAAAGAAGTAGCCAAATGAAAGAACACCCAGTTTACTTCAGACAAGGAAACAGGGGCCCAGGTAGGTTCCTTGACCACAGCCAAGAAGCCTGTGGGTGATAGTAGAGGACCTAATGGGGATGTGCCCAATGAATCTGTTCTAGGTGCTTCAGGCTGGGGTGAGGGTGGGGCAGGGGCAGCATTAAAGCTTTGAGCCAGGGCAACAGAATTCAGAAAAAATGTGGGGAGACAGGACTCAGAGAAGACTTGGACAGGGAAAGACTGGCCTTGTTTAAAGAATATTCAACTGGGGTATATCATCCAGTCCTTCCTTAGTAAGACTGAGCAGGAGGTCCAAGGCCACCAAACCTGGAGTGCAGTTCCAACTTTGCCCTTCACCTGCCTAGTCAGCCAAGATTTTCTGGGCCTCATGACAAAGTGGGAGTAATAGCCCCTGACTTAGAGAACTTTTCAAGAGTTAAGGGGAGCTGTGCTCACAACAAGCATGGGTATCCAGCCACTCAAACATGGCCACTATGATTCCACCTACACCTACCCTATGTCCTGGTGAGCCACTGAGCACCTCTCTGCTGAGCAGAAGGGAAGTTGGATGAATGACAAACCCACCTCCAGGACACCACAGGGACAGAGGGCAGAGGAGGCTGGGCCTCACCATCCCAATCTGTGCGATCTCCTCATGAAAGCTTGCCAGAGCCTGCTCGTAGTTCCTCTTCTTGCGATTTTCTTGCCTTTCAAGGGTGTTGGCGCTTGTCCTCTCTGGCACTGTGGAGCAACAACAGAGGTGATGAGGCTTCAGGAAGAGGGTAGTACCCCCAGGAAAGGCAGAGTACAGGCTGGTGGCAGAGAGCACCTGCACACCAGGTGTGAATTCAGACTGACCCCAAAGACAGGCCAGCAGAGCAGAGGCTTGAGGAAAAAGAGCAAAGAGGAGGTGATCCCTGAGTGCTCTAGGGAACAAGGTCTCCAGCATACTTTTAAACAACAAAGAGCTGTGGGCTTTAGTTCAGTGGTACAATACTTGCGTAGCATGCATGAGGTCCTGGATTTGATGCCCAGGACTCCAAAGTAAATAAACAATACCTAAATACCAAGAGTTTTCAAAAGGTATCTATGTAATTATAAAATTTATGTTTTCTTAAAAAAAGTTTTAAAGTTACAAATACATATATGGATGCTTTCCAGATTACAACAGCATTATGTCCTGATAAACCTACTGTAAATCAAGAATATTACAAGTTGAAGATGCAAAAATATATCTACCAAATATAACTTAGGTTATCCTACTTTAAGTATACTCAGAACACTCACCTCAGCCTATAGTTATGCAAGATCATCTAATACAAAGCCTAGTTTGTGAAAAAGTGTTGACTATCCTGTAACTTATTGAACACTATGCTGAATAAAAGTGAAATCAGAAAAAGAAGTGAAATCAGAATATGGTATGGGTATGATTTTGCACCATGATGAAGCTGAAATATTGTAAGATGAACCATCGTAAATCAGGGACCCATTGTAGAAATAATGATCAACACAAACAGAGTACTTACCACCTAGCAGGTGTTGTTCTAACTCCATTACTGCTCGGGATGAGGCCAGGAGGCAATACTATCATTTGCCTCATGTTACAAGTGAGGAAACTCAGGCACCAGGGTTAAAGAACAAAGTCTGCAGCTAAGCAGGGATTTGGACATGGACCCCTGGCCCAGCCACCGGAATTCCCATTCTATGCTCTACCACACCCTGCATCCTTCTGGGAAACTGGATAGCATGTGAGTTAGTGGGGTTAGGGGGCTCTCTTGAGAGAAGAGGTGCTATTCTGGAAGGGTAGTTTTACTTTCTGCTTTTTTTCTCTCCTTTATTTTTCTACAATATGCATGGGTTACTTTTTTTCGTTTTTGTTTTTTAACTTTTTTAATCATAAAGACAAAGGGGGTCCATAGTGAGATTAAGTTAAACTAAGACAATGTCATAGGAAGAAAGAAAATGTGGATTGAGAAATGCCACTGTGAAATCAAGGAAAGCAAGCAACATCCTTTAGCCAACTGCTTTTCCTAGGAAGTACCCACTGTGCAGGCCCGGTGCCTGTCCAGCTCCCTGCCCAGTGTGAGCTTCAGGGACTTCGTCAGAGGAACTCCAGGAGAGGTCCTGGCAAGGGCTCCCTCCTACACAGCACAGACCTGTGCTCCAAGCCAGACTGAAGCTCACCAATGGTGTCCAGGAGGCCCCGCACTTCTCGAGCAGCAATCTGGCTCTCACTCTCTTGTGACTTTTCCCTTCTGGCTTTTTCCTTTTCCCTGAGATACAAGCAGAGAAAAAGAGTAAGCCCTGGCCCCTGAAGCCACAGAGGGCAGCTTTGGCATACAGGGTAGCCTTCAGAGAAACTGCGGGCAGTGGCAATGGCTCTGGTCCAGCCTGATTCTATAGATCTCCATGGCAGTACCCAGTCTCCCAACAAACACCACCTGGGCATTCTTGGCCAGAAGATACTGCAGGCTGGAGATGGGAGGTTGGGTCCCTGCCCTCAGGAAGCCTGCTTCAGCTCTGGTGGTAAACTAAGTACGGTGTTGGCCCAAATCATTTCCACATGGGGAACCTGAGGATCAGAAGGGTCGTGAGCAGTCCAATAAAGTTCTCAGCACGTATCCTCATTTGTTCCTTCAGTAACCCTATTTTCCAAGGAGAAGGGGACTTAGAGGAGCCATCGTCTAAAGCAAAGCCAGGATTCCAAGACTTGTGAATCCAAGACCTTGTGACACCAAGGCCTCTGTGGTTTGGATCTGGGAGGAGAAAGCTTGGATCTCAGGAAAAATGTCTCAACAGGGAGGACTAAAGGGGTGGATGTGACATTAGCTTTGGAGTAAAATTCAGAAAGTATCATGTACAGGCAAGCACCACAGAAATCCCAGTTTCCTGTGACCACTGCATTCCTCAAGGTCCCCATGTGTCCAGCACTTTCCAGTCATCTCATCCTGAGTCCTCACTGCAGACCAGCAGCAGGAAGACTGCAGGGCTGGACTGCAGGTGACAAGGACCCAAGCAATTCTACAGAGGTATATTTCAGGCCTTGTGAGTCCAAGTGCCACTGGTTCACAAGATCCCCTTTGGAGTCCACCAGGACAATGAGAGCTACTGTCAGCTCTGGCTTCTCAGCCACTTGCCTCTGGGACTTGGTTAATACTAGTGGTGATCTACCTTTTGCTGGTCTCCCAAGAGCCCTGTCTGTGTGAGTAGACAGACAACTGACATTCATGGGCCAAATTTTCAAGTGTTTGCTTGGGGCTTAAGGAAGATGAGGCATCTGACCCTGGCACTTCCATTCGACCTAGACTGCCTTCTACTAGCCCTGTAGATGCCTAGAGGTAGCTGGTCCTAGTGGTTAGAGTGCCAACTCACAAAGAGAGCAAAGAAAGAAGAGCAGGAACAGTCAGGGAGGTGTGTGGGGAAGCCAAGGCGCCAGGAATTCTGGAGGAGGGAATAGCAGCCAAAAGTATAATCAGGCGGAGAGTTGACAGCAGTTCCCAGGTGACCTGCGCAAGAGTGGCTGAGATGGGGAGGAGTTAGATGGCCAAGGACTGATGAGCACTGAGTCAGACAGAGGCTCTTCCCAAACACTTGGCCTCAAGGCAAGCTTAGGGAGACAGAGGCAGGGCAATGTTGAAGGGAGCAGTGGCTGAGATAGGCTCCCCTTTCCAGAAAGGAGAGGCTCATGTGCCAGGAAAAGGCCTTAGGTAGGTGAGAGCCTTGGGGTTGATGTTTGTGAAACGTACCCTGCAGAAGGAGAGGGAGGAGGCTTGAGGAGATGATGCTGGGAAGCCAAGACTGCATCTGGCTCTTCCCCAGACCCTGGAAGGCAGCTGGGGTTGCCCAGGTGGGTAGGGAGGTCCTGCTTGTGGCCTCCCTTCTGGGCAAATACAGGACTCCTGGGTGCAGAGGTAGAGAAAGAGGACCTGGGGGAGCGTGGCAGGCTGGGAGAGCTGCTTTGAGCCTCCGGGCTGGCTGCCTAGAGGTCCGGGTGAGCTAGGACTGCTACTTCTGGGATCAGCCCTCCTTGTGAACTGGGTGATTTTGTCCATTTGCTCTAGTTTAGGTGGAAGGTTGGGGGCTCTCCTGGGTAGGGAGAAGGATGGAGACTGAAGAAGGTATGTCGGTGACCCGACCACTGGGACTGAGCTGGTTAGAAAAAAAGCAAAGGGAGGAGATGCTGTGGACAGAAGAGAGAGGGAGACACTTCTCAGGGTCAGGGTACAGATTACCTCAGAAAGATTCTGGACATGAAGTTAGTGACCCTAGCTATTTTGGCAGGTTACAAACATATTACTGTTTCTGCCCAGGCCGTCGGGAGTTGTACACTGATTCTGTCTAGGACAGAACTGGGCTTGTCTGTCTGTCCTTGCCCCACAAAGGGTGAGAAGGACAACAAAGGCAGGTAGAAGAGACCTGACTTCCCAACCCTTAGTCCCCGGCCAGGTCGGGGGTTTGTATTTTGTACCAGGTTTGAACTTGAGGAGCCTAAGGAAAACACTTCCAAAAAGTCGCGAGACAGATGCTAGCCTCCTTTCTTCTTCTTTCCTTTTCTGCCTAGCTGAGGGGTCAGTGAGCAGAAATGGAATGCTTAAGAATCTCAAGTTTACTTCTGAATTCAGATGATCACAAGGAATGTCTGATCTCCCTGTCGCAATCCCATCTGTTCCAGTCTCAGGGAATGGCTCATCTGCTGTCCACCCAGCACTCAGGCCTGAGGCTCAGGACTCCTGGGAGCCCTCTCCAGCCATCCAATTCACCACTAGGCTGCTTGCACCACCAAGACTGCAAGGATGACTGCAGTGGCTTCTCTGGATTCCCCGCCTCTTCTTGAGGCCCCACTCCTATACTCTGCAGAGTTGCCCAAGGGACCTTAGCTATGCAAATCAGCTGCTTACTTTGATAAATTTCAGAACACGGACTGTGACCTGCAAAGTGTATCCCAGCTTCATCTCCTGCCCTCTTTCTCCAGGCCCACTGACTATTAGGCCCTGGAATGGGTCAAGCCCATCCTCAGAGCCTTGCTCCCATCCTTCTCTTCCTCATCCTCTGGTCGCAGCTAATGCCCTTCCTCAGAGAGCTTTCTTGACTCTGAGTCAATGCTTTCCCATTTCTGGGGGGAAGAGCTTATTTACTATTGCCAAGGCCTCAAGTTCCATGAAGTCAGGATCCTCCTACCCAGTGCCTGGTCCTAGGCATGAACTCAGTAATTATTGGGGGAAAGAGAAGAGCAAATGATCCTTTGAAGTAGGTGTGACTACCTCCTTTTTCAGGGGACATACTTGAGACTTCATTCCTACCTGGCACACTATGTCTTTGAAGACACTGAGGTTACCAGTGTGTAGGGCGGGGCCTGATGGCAGAACCAACCTGGATAGAACAGGGTTTTCTGTGACCCAGTCATTGGGAAGGCTGCGCATCCACTTCCGCTGCCGAGGGGTCATTGTCTCCCCTTCTGGAATCTCCACCTTCTTCATCACAGGTGTCCTGCCACTCTTTGGGGTCTTAGACTGCTCTACGGCATGCTTCCTGGAGGCTGCCAAGGAGTGGACCAACTGCACCTGAATTTGTGGAAGACCAGGATAGAGTGTAGTCAGAGCTACAGACTCCCTAGTACCCTCAAGCTGACCATGCCTCTTAGAATACTTGGGGACGTGTCACCGAGAAGGCACTGTTCAGGGATGCCTCCAACCCCACCTGCCCCTGACACACCCATAGGAGGACTCTCCTCCTCCCTTAACCATTATCCAGCTACTGTAAGGACAATTAAATAAGGATTAAGATGTTCATCTCAGTCTTTTTTATAATTATGAGGAATTTTTAAAAATAGAATTGTCCAATAATGGTAGATTGGTTGAATAAATATGTATGTCTCTTTGACAAACTGTTTGGTCATTTGTTAAAGATAAAGCTTACAAAGAAATTTTTATGACATGAGGAAATGCTTGTGAGATTATATATAAACATGTCAATTAGTAGTATAAGTTCCAATATTTACAATAAACAGGAAAACCACTGGGAGAAAGAATGCCAAGTGTTAAGAATGGCATATTGCTTACGGGAACAGGCCTGTGTGAGTTAGTTGTTCCTTTGGTTTTAATAATTTTCGAAGATTTTACGGAGAGTATTATATAAGGTTCAAATTAGGAATAAAATTCCTACTTAAAGAAGCAGTAAAGAACTTCAAAGGAAGGGTTCATGGTGGTTGCTTTCTTAACAGTCTAGTTTGGTCTGTTAGAGAGCTGCAGAATGGATAAGAAAGACATGGCATTTTTATCCAATGGAAAGCTGTAAAGAAAGATAACCTTGAGGCTCTTGTAGGTAAATAGATACAGCTTGAGATCATGCTCATGGATGAAATGATTCAGAGTCACATGGGTAAACATCATGTTGCCTCCCTAGCATAGAAAACTAAAAGATTAGAGGGATTCAAAATACACAATACATATTGTGAAAGTGAAAGGGGAGGAAATGTCTAAAAAGGTAAAGTGGTAGCCATTGTTAATCTATTATGGTGATTTAAATCCTTTACAGTTTTCATTGTTCTGTTTAGTTTTGTTTTACTCTGTTTCAGTTTGTCTAATTTTATTATATTTGATGGCATGGATAGTTATTTCAAAGATAACAAAATATATTATGATAGCCATTATTGATTTCCTATTATTTTGTTTTGAAGCCCTGTATTGCTTTCATTGTTTTATTTTGAGCGATTTTATTCTATTTTGGTTTGTTTGACTGTATTATGTCTGATTATATAGGCAACTACTTAGAAGATAACAAGAGGCATTATGGTAACCACTGCTGTTTTACTATTGTTTTGAAGTTCTGTATTACTTCCATTGTTTTGTTTTTATTGGCTTTATTCTGCACTATTTAGCTTGATCTTATTATGCCCAATGGTATGGGCAGTTATTTTGAAGATAACAAGAGACATTATGGTAGCCATTATTGATTTCCTTTTATCTTTTTTTTTGAAGTCATGTACCATGTTCATTGTTTTGTTTTGATTGACTCTAAAAAAACAGAGAGAGAGAGAGACAGAGGACAAGGCAATTTCAACAGAAAGCATAGTCAAGGAGCTTCACTTTAATGAGGAAGGGGGGTCCTAGATCCAAGGAGCAGCCACTAGCACTCATGAGGCCTGTGAATATCCATGAACAAGGGAGTGGGTCTGTTAGGAGAAAAAGCAGGTTTCAAAACACTAGCACAGAATGAAATCCAGTTTTACATAATAATAATCAGAAGAGCTTTCATGTTTGAGAAAAAGATGCAAGGCCCTGAAAGCTAATCCAGAACGTTCCTGCGTAATGTAATTTCAATTGAAAATTTCGATTTCAATTTTCTAATTTTCAAGAATAAGCATCCTAATTCTCTGTTAGTACATTGTAAAAACTAATAAGAGTTACTTTTAAGTAAAAGTAATTTCCAAGTCTTTATTTCATTAGATTGCCAGGCAAGAACGCCTGTAGAGGGAGGGAAGTTTGCAGAGAGCAGAGGGACGTTTGTGGGTACAGGGGGAAGGTGTAACTAGAGAAGAGCGGCGGTGGGCAGACCTACCTGAGCCTGAAAGATCTGGTGGTAGACTTTGCCATTCGGAACCTGGGTTGCCTTCCCCACTGACGACATCTTGGCGCTGTCCGGGCCCCGGAAGCCCCTGCAGGGAAGCCGTCGTCTGGGAAACGCGTCGGCTGTTGGGTCTCAATTCCCACACAGGTTGGGAACACACATCCGCCTGAGCGAGATCGGGACTACCTCCTGGCTGGCCGCACCCGGGGTGGGGGTGGGGAGGACTAGGGCTTTTACTGCTAAAGCAAACGCAGAAGGGAGGGGGCGAGGAAAAACCGAGAAACAAACAAACGTCAGACTAGCAGCGAGCACCAGGAGGAGGAGGCTGCTCTCCCTGTCGCGCAAGGCGCAAATCCGACAAGGACTTTAGGGACACAAAAAATTAAGGATTATTGTTTGTACTTCACCCTGCCAAGTTCTTCTGGGACACGTCAACGCACTCCAAGTGTTAGATGGGATTGGAACCCCAACCCAGAGCCGATCTCGAGTCCAGGACCCCGGCCTACCCTCCAGGAGACGCAGGGAAGGCAAAGGAAGAGCCCGATTCCGGCCCGCTAAGGAAGTGCCAGCCTGTTTGCGGAGAGGACACAGCTGGCTCCGGGTCTCCTTCCCAGCCCCCTACCCCACACCCCAAGCAGCCTAGGTAGGCCTTGGACGACCCCGAGTCCGGCAGATTGGGGATAAGCCCTGCCCCAGACTGGGCACGCCCTCACCTACAGAAAGCACCGCTCAGGTTCGCCAGGACTGGTCCAGCTGCAACCACTTCTGGACACTCATGGTCTCCTAGGCAACGCAGCGGGGCGGTGACACACTGGCCCCTCCCACACTCCTTTCCCAGGAAGAGGGGTTGCCCTTTGACCACACGTGGAGTACTGAAACTGAATGAAGTACTTCCTTCAAAGCCAGTTTCTTTTCTGTACAAGAGAATATCCCAGAGAAGTCGAGGCATCCTGAGCAGCACGATAAATGTGCTGAAAGTTAGATCTGAGCCACCATGGTCAAGAAAACCCATCCTGTCTATGCTTGGCCTTGGTTAAAACCAAGCTGTGTGGGAAAGTAGCAGGGAGTAGTTCTTGCCCAAAGACTCTGAAAAAGACTCTTTTTCTCAGTTGAAAAGGTTGATGGGCTCCATATTTAGGGCTCAGGGCTTGCCTGGGCCAGAATTGAAAGTATTTGTAGTTGACACCAAATGATGGCCAAAAGTTTTCTATATACTGTCTAGGCTTGGGGCTATCCAACTCCTTCAAAGAGACTCCGTTTCTTGGCAGGGATCTATGTTAGACTGCTAATAAATACTGCCTATGCCAGCTTCCTAGAGCAAGTGGTCATTCTGTCTAGCATTGGAAATTACAAAGCAGTGGGCAGAAAACTCTTTTATTTTCATTCTTTGGTCCAGGAATTTAATAAGGTGAAATATTATAATGAAGAGTGAATTCATTTTAGTTGAAAAAACAGAAAATGTAGGTGACTGAGGGAAGAGTTGAAAAATACAATAAAGTAGAAAGTGTTCAGGAATTTTGCAGTCTCTGTTCTCATTCCTACTGTCTGGGTTGTAGTCCCTAGCACATTTATAATTTTTTTCAAAAAAATTATATAGGTATAAATATATAGGCACCAGTATATCATGTATGTTTTTGTTCTGAATGAATAGAATTGTCATTGTAGAAAATAACTCAATAGAGTAAAAATAATCTAAAATCCTGCAACTAAGAATTTACTTCCCTTCATTCTCAAGTTTCTAGGCCTTTTATGTTTGTGTTTGGATCAAATGTGGAAATTTGTGTTTGGCTTTGGATAGTATTTCTGTTGCCCTTCCCACTCAACAATGTCCTACCTGGAAAGACTAATCAGCTAGAAATCATTTGATAAGTTTCTTTCCAATGTTTAGATGTGAGCCAAAACATGAAATGGAAGCATAACACTGGGCCTCTGGACTTTTCCTTGCACCTCAGTTCATCTCTGATTTTGTTTCTCTTTCACTCTTCACCTTGAAAATATCTTTTGAGTTTGGTTGGAGTTACAGAATTACAGTTAGATGGGAGGAAAATGTTTTAGTGCTCAATAGCACCATAGGGTGACTATTGTTGACAATGATTTTTGTATATTTCAAAATAGCTGAGAGAGAGAGGATTTCAAATGTTCCCATTACAAAGAAATAGTAAATATTTGAAGTGATAGATATGGTAATAAACCTGATTTGATCATTATACATTGCATACATATATCAAACTATCACACCATGCTCCATAAGTATGTATCAATTAAAAACAAAATAAAGTAGTAAAATAGCTGTTTTTAAAAAGTTTCTTAACTTGAAACCCATCTTTCTCCAACTTTTATCCCAGATCATTCTTCATCTTGTCCATGGAATATACAGGAGGAAGAATCACAAGGACCAACACCAGAGCTTATATTTGTTGAGAAGATTAAATCCCTCCAATAACTGGGAGAGAGTACCATAATTAACCCATTTTATAGATGGAAGACTGAAGCCTGGAATTAGTAACTTTTCCAAGATTCCTGATATAGGAAAGTTAGATCTAAGGTATGAATCTAGATCCTGTAATTGTAGAATCTTCAACTAAGCACTTGCCACCTAGCATTGTAACCAGAAAAAAAGTTATTTGTCCAACTGATTAATTTGCATGTTATGCATATCTAAAAATATGGAAATCATATGTGTTTACCTCAATGAATTACCTGAAGAGAATCAGCATACACAAGAAACAGAACATTACCAATTCTTTAGCAACCTTTCTTATGTACCCTTCCCAAGTCATCGCTCTGCTTGCCTCAAAGATGACAAATGTTCTAACTCCCGAATTCATTTTGCTTTAAGTTTTTTATTCATGGAATCATACGCAATAGGCCCTTTTATGTTGGGCTCCCTCCATTATGTTTGTAAGTTTCATACTTCTCTTAAAATATGACTGTAGTATAATATTCACTTATTAATAATATAACCCATTGTATTTATCCTTTCTACTAATAATGCACATTGGAGTTTTTTTTTTTTTCCAGTTTGGGAACATACCAGTAATGCTGCTCTGACCATTCTTCTGCATTGCGGACCTATGTTGGCATTTCTACTGGGGGTGTATTTAAGACTGGAATGAGTCATATGATATATATGCACCCATCTTTAGAAGAAACTACCAAAGAATTTTTGAAGGTAATATTAAGAATTTATATGATCACAACATATGAGAGTTCCTGTTATTCTTCATCTTCATCAACACTTGATATTGTCACCAGTTTTTATTTTAGCCTTTATATAGTGGATAAGCACTTTAATTTGCATTTTCCTGATGAGTAGTAATGGGAGTATCTTTTCTTGTATCTGTTGGCCATTTGTACATCTTCCTGTGAAATAATATCTGTTTTAGTCATCTTCCTGTTACTCTAACAAACTACCAGCGGTAATAAACTTATAAAGAGAAAAGGTTTATTCTGGCTCATGGTTTTGGAGGTTCTAGTTCAAGTCTGAACAAGGAACAATGTTCACACCTCCCATCCTGGCATTTGGATATCTTTGGAATGGTCCTAACCAGCACCCTGAACCCTCACATGCTACATGGCTCACCCTTGTCAAACATCCCAGGGCTTGCCTGCCCACACAACTTTGGTCTTACTATCACCTACCTGGAATGCCTGTCTACCCCATCTCTGCTTCCTCAGATAACTGAATTTCCCAGGTGATCCCATCCTTGTCATAAAGAATTTGAGAATCTTCTTTGTAAGCAAAGTTCAGGTTAACTCCAATCTACTTCCCACCCCGGTGGCCATGGAACAGAGAGCTCACTGCATGCTTCCAAGCTTAGGGAATAGGATCATGGATTTGCTTTTCTCTCACTCACCATAAAGTCTGAAAAAACGGTGTTTGGAAGCAAGGACCGTGCCAATATAAAATGGCTAAGGAAATGAGTGATGGGGGCTAGAAGGCAAACAAAAACTGCTTTTGAATTTTCTCAGAAATGGCTTTGGTTTTGGAGTATTTCAATGGAATAGAATATTTTTACTCAATAACTGTCCAATGAACAACACTAATAATTCCAAGATGTGTTCTTTCTCAAAGTTTTCATAGAATCCTATTGAATTGAGGGCCACACTCTGTTTCAAAGAGAAATAGGGATGTCTCTTGATGTAAATATTTTAGTACCTTCTTCAGTGACAAAGTTCTGCCTTAGAGTCAAACTTAGTCCTTCTTCACAGGCAACTTCCAGCTGCCTATCCTCAATGGACAGTGGAAGTCATCAATGGGCAAAGTTTGTTCAACAGACTTTTCTTTAGTTTTTTAAAAATCTCTCTCTCTCTCTCTCTCTCTATATATATATATATATATATGTGTGTGTGTGTGTGTGTGTGTGTGTGTGTGTGTGTGTCTCTCTCTATTTTTTTTGTGAAGAAAGTGAAACAGTCCTGAGACTTCAACCCTCAAACCAGGTGGCCATTCCACAAGTGACCCATATTATCTCCTACATATGTGGACAGGGTCTGTGCCATCTCATCCCACAGCAGGGAATAGCAGCTGGTTAGACTGAGCCTTCTCTTGGGAGCAGATGGCTGGGTCTGGTCTTAGAGTAGTCATTGGTGGCCAGTGTCAGCACTCTGAGCATGTCAGTAGAATCTGGGTGAACTCCTGGGAACCATGTGCTGATTTAGATTTTCTGAGTACGATGAGTTTGGGGTTGTTGATCAGGGTCTGCAGCAGGAGCCACCTCGT
This sequence comes from Dasyprocta punctata, assembly GCA_004363535.1. Taxonomy (NCBI): domain Eukaryota; kingdom Metazoa; phylum Chordata; class Mammalia; order Rodentia; family Dasyproctidae; genus Dasyprocta; species Dasyprocta punctata. The sequence goes on along the minus strand of RJWM01007570.1, from coordinate 43,825 downwards.
CCTGGACCTAGCTGAGATGCGAGGACCTAGGATAAAATCAGAGCAGATAGATCAGGGGTAGAAATATTTGGGAGAAATTTTGTCTCTGCTGTTCTCAAAGGCTTTTGGAAGAACTGCCTAGAATGTGTAAAGTATGGTAGAAAGAGCTAGATCAGAAACTGGAAGAAAAAGGGAGGTTAGAGGAATGTGAATTGTCTCACAGACCTGGCTGGGTACCTGCAGCAATGAACAATTTAAGCTCTAAAGGGGCAGGAGAGTCTCAGAGAGCTTGTAAAAGTAACAGGACAAAACAATCAAATCTGAGCCTCACCTTGGAGGACATCTGGCATCTTGCCTGAAATATGGTTTGGAATCTCAAATAAATGAGACATAGAGGATTCCACTAGTGAAACTAGAGCTCACTTCCAGGGAACAAGTGGAGAGGCCAGTTAGCAGGACACCAAAGCCTTAGTAGAGTTCATAGCCAGACTGACTAAAAGCTAAGCCTCCTGAGAATCCTGCTGGAAGGGCACATAGAGGAAAGAGTATAGAGAAAGGAGACAGAAAAGGGACAACCTGGGAAATCTCAGGGATCTCAGGGAGCCTTGGGGGTATTCATTTCCTGCTCTCTGGATCTAGTGCAAGGTGAAACAGGAGATATTACCTGCTGATTGGCCTAGGAACCAGTATTTGGTAGTCTTCTGCAGCTTCCTCTCCTTGTGGTCTGTGATCAGGATGTGGCAAAAGCTGACAAGCACAGGGTTGGTGTGATAATGGTCCACATAAAGCATGCCAACCCAAGCGCTGAACCCTGCAACCCAGAGGAAGGTTGAATTTGATGGTAGCTTCCAGAATGGTCCAGTTTATGCTTTATGATATATCTGACAGTTTGTACCCTAATGGTGCCCAAGTCTTTGCTGAGAATCTAGCAAATGAACTGTAAACATCTAGATATTTCTTAAAGATCATATTCTAGTCTGTCCATTTTATGGAGAACTCAAAGCTGAAAGGGACTGGAAGCAGCCAAAATAAGGACTGTGCAGATATTAAATGGCTAAGGAAATGAGTGAAGGGGGCTGGAAGGCAAACAAAAACTGCTTTTGAATTTTCTCGGAAATGGCTTTGGTTTTAGAGTATTTCAATGGAATAGAACATTTTTACTCAATAACATTCCAACGAACAACACTGATACCTCCAAAATGTGTTCTTTCTCAAAATTTTCATAAACTAACTTCTAAGTGATAGAATTCACTACCTTTGACTAGGATTCACTTGCACCTCAAAGGTCTGCCTTACCTTTGGGCCTGCACATGTTTCTATTGCTCAGCTTTACATTCTCCTCCAGAAGCTAAGCTCTGAGTAGGAGCAAGGTGTGAATTCCAGGCTTCTGACATTCATCTTCCAAGGCAGCTGCCACAAAGGTGCAAGTCCAGCCCATTGCAGAGGAGATGGTCAGCAGAGACTGGTCACTTACCCATGTCTGCTCTCTCATAGCCGCTCTGCATGATGGTCCTGTCAATGCGTGCAATCAACCATGTGCCCAGAATGCAACTGATGAGCAGCCTGAAAAGGCAAGCGCCCAGGCCAAGCAGAACATTGTAGAAGAACAGGAAATAGTTGAAGTTGTGGAAGGCTTTCCTGCAAGCAGAAGCCCAAGGCAGCCTCTCAGTAGGGCTAGGTGGCTAGTCAGGCAGGCAGCCTTTGAAGTCCCCCAGACCTAGAAGTGTCCAACAATGCAACTCCATCTCCCAGCATTGTACTCTTGTGCTATGCCATAGCGGGAGACTGAGTGGCCACCTCACAGACCTGGAGTGAGGTTACTAGCTTGGGGCTGGTGAAGAGGGCCCTGAGCACCGGTTGGGATGAATGTTAGTGGGAGTTGTGCTTGTTTCATGCAGTCCTTGGGGTCTGAGGCTTCCTGAGTGAGACGGAGGTGGTGCTTCCCCACTGTCTGTTGCAGCAAGGACCTGCCCCAGTACTCCAAAGGAACTTCCCAAAGGAGCACCAGTCACATGGTTCTTGTTGCCTCTTGAACTTTATACCTGAGTGTCAGAGCTCCCTCCATGAGGGGCTTTTTGATGTCGTCACTTTGGTTTCCTTTCCTGTCTTTCATTGTCATACGCCACTGCATGGTGGCCATTTTTCATTTTCACTCTCCATTTAACACATCCTGCTCTTCTGTAACTTCCTGTCTCCACCTGTGCTATGGCAGCTAGTAGCTACTGTTCTTCCTCCTCTCTACCTGTAGAAATCCCCCCATCCTGTGCTCACCTCAACTCAAACATCCCATTTGCAGTGGAATGTCCCACCCTGCCCTTCCCCTCCACTCCTGCCTCTCCTCCTCCATCATCTACATTTCCCCTGTAGCCATTTTGCACCCTCTGAAGTCTTCCATCCTTGCCATCTGTGTGCCTGTTCCAGTCCAGGGAGCTGTGAGTTTCTCACAGGCAAGTATCAGTATTATCTCATTACCCTCAGTGCCCAGTTCTCTTTGGTGAATGAATTAGAAAGAATTGCCGTGCTCTGGGTACTCCTGGTCTAAGTCATATTGCAACACATTTCATCCTTATGACACATCTGTAAGGTATACAAAAGTATCCCTAGGTGGGAAGTCGAGGCTCACAGATGTGTGGTAAGCTCACACAAGTGTCTGGTGCTGTAAGGAGGGAGCCAGGATTGGGATGCAGGCAGACTGGCTCCAGAACCCAACCTGTTCCCTGCATCACAGTCTCTTAGAGAATGTAGAGTCCAATCTGAAACCTGCCAAGGCAGAAAAGGAAGAACAGAGAGAACGCTGAACCCCTACAACTGCCCCATTCTTTCCTACATCCTCACCTGTTGTTGAGAGCCAAGGGCTTCTGCTTGTCAGTTGTGCCTAGTTTGGGCTGCAGAAAGAAGGTGGTGGCAATCCACACTTGCAGGATCATGAGGCCCACAACAATGGATATGGTGAGGCTGAAACACAGGGCAGGACCATGCTGAGGTTTCCTGTTCTACTCTTCCAGGGCCTTCTCTGATGCTCACAGAGACAGAGGAGAGAGATGCTGGCCAACCCACAGAACAATGGGGGTATGAGCTCTGTACTTTATGCCCACAAAACATTTCCATGCCCATTGCACAAGTCAGGAAACTGAGGCTCTCAAAGGGGAGATGACTTTCCTAAGGTTACATGGTCAGCTCTTCTGGTTCCAGATCATACCCCTTGGCTCCAATTGATGTACCTTTTTTTTTTTTTTACCAGGAGTGGCAGTTAGGTGAGTTGCTTAATAGGTTGAGAATGAAAGAAAGGAGTGGGGGTTTGGCTATACCTGAGAAGTCTATGGGAGAGAGGGCAAGGCAGGCTCTACTCCAGACTCACACCAGCTCTAGATAAGTGTGGAACCACAGAGCTCAGAGGAGGGAGGTCCCCAGAAAGTGCCAGACTATGTTGACGCCTCATGAGTGGCAGTGTAGGGTAACAGTAAGAGAAGGCTTTGGTTTCAGATTGCCTAGCTCCAGGTGCTGCAGTGTTCCTGGTCTGAACACAGGACCCAAGCTCATAGGTATGCACTGTAATACTCAATGATGCCAGCATTCATTTTGTCTTCTAAAGAGCTAAACTAAGGCTCAGGGAAGAGAAGTCGTTTACTCCAAGTCACATTAGCAGATCCAAAAACATAGCCAGGATTCTCTGCCTCCTTCTATCATGCTATCCTGTCTCTTACTTTACTGCAGAACAAATTGATTTTCCTAGCTTGAAAATGGACATAATACATCTTCTCACACATACAAACACACACTGTTGTGAAGGCCACACATAATGGTGGGAGAGGAAACCTTTTGTAAACTGTAAGGTTCTCCTCCCTGTGAGTTACTATGATGGCTCCTTCTGAGCCAGAGCCAAAACCATGAAACCCAGTGTTGGCACCCAGGACCCAGAGAGGTCAGGACACCCATTCAGCACTTACAGCCCCAGGCCCAGTCCTTGAAGCATCTCCAGGCCCTGGTGGTGGGTAATGGGGAGCACCAGGCCATACATGATCATCATGCCACACAGGCTCTGCACCACATGGATGATGAGGTAGCCTGAGAGTGAGAGGACAGGGATCACTCTAGGCCTTTCATGACCCCTGTGCCCTTCCCTGCAGCCCACCCTGTGCCCTCCTCCACCATAGGCCCTGGTACAACCTTCAATGTCTTCCCACTCACCTCTACCACCCTGACAGATTCAGTTCAAAGGCCAAGTTCCGTAGCCTCTGAGCTATGCCCAGGGTGGGGTGGACAGTCACTTCCTCCTCTTGGTCACCACCACTCTTTGCATATGCAGTCTGAGAGTGCATGGCAGGTGGGTAGATAATGTATAGAGCATGTTTCTCCACCCATCCTGAAGGTTCTTTGAGAACAGGAGTTGGGGCTGGTTCCTGCTCCTCTCCTCCCCACAGCCAGGCCCCCACAGGTGCTCAGGAAAGTGTGTTGGGTTGTACGGGTCAGGAGAAGACACTTACCCCACAGAATGTAGGCTATCTGCCAGCCAGAGTACCTTGCAATGGCTGCCTGAGATTTAAAAGAAACAGGGACCTCAGAGCTGAAGGGAAGCTTCATCCCTCTGACCCTGGGCCAGCATCAACAGTCAGTCTCAGAACAGGGAGACCCCTGCAGACTTACCACACTCTCAGATGGGGAAGGATCACGGAACTTCGAAGGGAGAAAGTGTTTATCTCCTGCCCACAGTCTCTTCATGTGTTTTCTGGAGAAAAAGTGGGAAATTAAACAACGTTCATCATTATGTCTCTGTACGTATGTCTCAACTGCACAGATACAAACAGCAAGGCCTGTGCAGGTCAGTTGCAGTCCACTATGCTGACTATATATAGCTCACAGTGCATTTCTGATTTGCCTTCAAAATCTGAAAGTTTAATACACTTTGTAAAAATAATAGATTGACCAAGTGACAATGTTGATTGAATGTGATAGATTAGAATGTGTGTAGTTTTACTTCATTTTTCTTTCTATATTTTCTTATGACTATGTATTATGTAGGTAATAATGTTGCAAAACTGGAACCACACTGAACGGAAGACACCCGGCACCAAGGTACTTGGAAGACAACAGCTCTGTTACGCCAGTTAGCTGGTGGAAACTCAAGTCCAAATCATCAGCCCTGACTCAGGGCAAAACAGAAACTTATATATGTTGCAAGCAGGAAGTACAAACACTGATCGCAGGTTATTTTATAATCGGTTACATATGTTTTGTCATATGTTGTTAGGCAGATACATTTCAGGCAGGTTTGGTTGGGAGGGGGTTGCTTATCATATGGCAGGAAGGACAGGAGTTTGAGCAAGTGGATAGAATCAATCATCTTTGACTGGGCTAGTCTGTCCCAAGTGATAAGTCTCTGGAATAAGCTAGCACAACAAGATACGCTTACAGGCTGGGTAGTGCAGCTGGGTTATGGGTCATCCTATAAGTTGCAGCTGGAGTGGCATGTCAAGGCTAATTGAGTCTGACAGTCTAACATATCCTGTCCTGAACATAGTGTCAGGGTGTGAGTTCTAAAATTTTTTCCACAACAAGATTTAAAAAGAGTTAAAAGTGGAAACCAATTGGTAGCTTAACTATATAACAACATAAAAGGAAATAAGAAAGAAGCAGCAACCCCATGCTATCCTTACTCTACCCCCCCCACCATGTTCTAGTCTAGTCCTTGACTCTCTACAGAAAGGTCATGTTGTCACTGTTAAGTTCCTAGTCCACATTCACATTCGTGCTCTGCTTTTTTTACTCAACATTCTCTCTCCAGCATTTTTCAGGCTCTTTCGCACATTGCATGACCACTAAATTAGAAATTCTTAGAATGAAATAAAGAATGTAAATATTTCAATAATTTTGTATGTGATCCCAGCACTTGGGAGGCTGAGTTAAGAGGAGCGCTGTGAGTTCAAGGCCGGCTTGGGCTACAACACGAGCACAAGGCCAGCCTGAGCTACACAGTGCGACCCTGCCTCAAAAAACCAGGGCTGGGAGTTTGTCTCAGTGGCTTAAGTGCCTTCCCTGGCAGGTGCGAGGTTGTGAGTTCAATCCCCGGTGCTCCAAAAAAAAAAAGAAAAAAAATTTGTATGTGTTACACTTCAAAATGGGAATGTTTAGGATATATTGGATAAAATTAAATATATTACTAAAGTGAATATAACCCGAAAAAGTGAATTTACTTTTCTAGTAGTGCGTACTAGAAGTTTCAGAATTGCAGGTATGCACTTCAATATGTTTCTTCTTGGCAGCAATGGAGTTGAATAGACTATCACCAGCATACACGCACACACACACACACACACACACATGCACACAAGCATGCATGCATCAAATAGTTGCAGTGTATAGAGAAAATTTCTGGAAGGGTACACAGAAAATAGTTCACAGTAGGTAGCTTGGGATAACAAATTTGGGATTCAAGTGGTAAGAAGATTTACTTCACACTAAATATTGTGTTTTAAAGTACCTGTATATAGCTTGCAATAAGGCTGGGAAAAATTAAAATGCTAGTACCTTGCAGAGGGAAATTATAGTGCTTTTGCATTCATAATTTCCAGTGCCCCATGGTCATAATAAGGAGGCAGGACAGAGATCACCACTCCTGGGTGACAGGGAGAGGAAAAAGTCATCCTGAGTCAGCTGTCTTTTTTTTTTCCCCTGCACTTAACCACCCTCCCCCAAGTTCATCAGCTCCCTGTGCAGCAGTGTTGTCTCCAGCTGTATTCAGATGTCTCACTAAATATCTTTGAGCTGCATGCAGACTGATGGGGAGGAGGGACAGGGAGAAAAAAAAAAGGAAACAGAGAGGGAAGGATGGAAGAGAGAGTAGATTCCAAAATTGACACCTGCATGCAAAATGCAAATGCTCACTATATGATTAAAGCCATCCTGTCTTCCTGTACTGCTGTTCTTGAGATTGTGTTCCCAGTTCCCTTGATCCAGATTTACTTGCTGAGACACCAGTGTCATTAATCCTGGATAGCACCCAACGGAGATACTAGGTCTGACACCCAACTGAGATGCCAGAGTGTACGAGAAATAACAAGGATAACAAGGGCTTTGTCTGGGAGGTCAGAAAGGCTTGATCATCTGCTAATTGTTTGGTGTGTTATGTAATTTTGTTGAGATCCAGTTTCCTCAACTGTAAAAGTGGAGATGGAAGTACATAACCCCCAGGGTTGTGGTGAGATTCAGATGAGCATTCTAAGCATAATGTTAGCTCACCATAGATATTCAAATCAATAGTTGTTATTTCTTCCTTCCAACCAAAAGATGTGGCTATCCCTGAACCTTGTGTTTGCTTTATGGGCTCATATTAGGCACTGTAGTCACTGCTCAGAAATTTTGAGAAAAATACATCATGTATATTTCTGGCTAAAGCCAAACAAATGACTTCTGGAGTTCTCTTACCTATAACAGACCAGAATGTGGAACAGATAGCTCACACATGTAAGTGAGGCAGGCAAAATGGTCACCACCCAGACCCCTGAAATATGAAAAGTGATATGAAAGGCCTTGAAAAATAAATATGAAATGAAATATTTCAGATGCAGAATTCTACATAGGAAAGGTGTAGGCAAACTCTATTATACTTCCTTTACCACATTTCTTATATAGTTAACTTTTGTTTGTTTTTCCACTTCATTTTAGTCATACACACTCTTGATATATTATATCTCCTGCACATGCAGGAGATGTACAAGGTATCTCTCCTTTTTTTGCCAATATTTTCACTCTATGGTGAATAAAAGGGAGGGAAAATTATGGAGTGTAGACATCACTAGTAGACCCAGTCCTTGGAAAACATTATTTGACTTATAATTACCATTTCCAGGGAGGGGGTGTGGCTACATAGCATCCAGGTATAAAAAGAACTGGGATCAAGAACCTTTGACTGTTCATTTATCCATCCTTCAGCAAGTTCTTGACATTTAGAATCTAATTTGGATTTTAAAAGATTCTGTATTTATGAGGGAAGGATGTAAAAACAGGGAAGGATGGAGAATTTTTGATTTAAAAGGTTTTGTTTTGTTTCTGTTTGTTTGTTTGTTTGGGTTTTTTTCGGGGGGGTACCAGGAATTGAACTAAGCATCTTGTACTTGCCAGACAGGCACTGTGCCAGGTTTAAAAGTTTTGTAGAATCTGAATCTCAATAGGTACAGAAAAACATTTAATAAAATCCAACATCTCTGTATGATGAAAGCACTTAGCAAACTAGGAATAGCAGGAAAATTCCTCAGACTGCACAGGGCATCTGCTAAAAACCCACAGTGAATACCATACTTAATGGTGAAAGACTGAAGGAAATCATTTCATTTGGGACAACCTGGATGAGCCTGGAGAACATTATGCCAAGTAAAATAAACTAGGCACAGAGAGACAAACCCCACATGATCCCACTTACTTATGGAATCTAACAAAGTTGAACTCATAGAAGCAGAAGGTAGAACGGTGATTGTCAGAGGTGGGCAGTGGCAGAGGGGAGAGCTTAGGAAGATGTTGGTCAAAGACCCCAAAATTTCAGTGAAATACGAGAAACAATTTCAAGAGATCAAGCTTTAAAAATGATTTTCACTTGAAAGCTATTTTTAAAAATCTTTATATTATTGTAAAGAAAAGCCACAATTTGGTGTTTTATTGTTCCCAAGTGAAAAATATAGGATCATTTTAGTTTTTCACACTGGCATTGAAAAAATAGGCTATTTAAATGAGAAAATTCATAGGTCATGTTCCCTGTAGACTTTGACAAAATGACCTGTGTCTTGACCTCTTTTATCTTTCTGGTCAACCCAGGGAGGCATGAATTAACACATTTTTCTCCAACATCTACTAAGTAGTTTTAATACTAGCAGCAACACCCTGCCACCACTTACAAGTTTCTGAGTTTCCCCGACAGGTGGCAGGAACAGTGGGAGCAGATGGTTTTACCTTTGGCGACGCTGATCAGCTCTTGCACCTGCTGGATGAAGGGGGTCAGGATCCCTGTCTGGTTCATATAAATGATGTAGTCCTCCAGGTTGCCTTCAAACACATCGAGCTTGTCTCTCACATACACAAACACGCAGAACTCAATGACAATGAACTGGGGACACAGAGTAAAGTTTGGAAGTTTTACCCTGCACCTGGTTCAGCATGGGAATAACAAGAATCTCTTGTTGGTTTCAGACCAGTCTCTTCCAGGCATCCACCACTCTTCTGAAAATGACTCTAGACACTAGCTAGTCTAAGATGAATGGAACTGTACATTCTTGGAAGACCTCACACTCTCTTCTTCATCCTGTGGCACACAAGACCAGGCCCCACAAGGACTCAAGAGACTCTTTAAACATTGACGCAATCAGAGTGAATGGGTGACCTCAGGGACAATTCCAGTTACCTCTCCCACTGCTCCCCTTCACTGACCTTTCCAAACTTGAGAAGGTGTTTCAATACAAATGTTGTGCCTACCCACCACCCTATCCTCATGTCACCATGCCTCTTATCATTATGCCATTAGTTGTATAGCTCCTGCTGCTGTTTTTCTTCACCAATCAAATCATGATTACCTCTGAAGTGAAGCACAGACACTATCACCCTTTAGACAGCCTCTCAATGTAGAATAATCCCATAAACTTTAAGAGCACTTTTATCTCATCTTTTTTCTCATCTAGCATGGCAGGTACCTCACACTATATCTTAGACCATAAACATCTCCCAGGTCAGCTGTCTGTCTTCTCCCAGCCTTCAACACAGTGCTCGGCATTCAGTAGATGCTCAATAAATACTTCAGAAACACCAAAACTCCAAGTGGGTTATTCTCTGTTGCAGAAAACGCTAGTTAACCCTTAAAATTCATTCACTCTTCTTTGGGCACAAAGCTAGACTACATTTCCCAGCTTCTCTTATATTAGGCCACATGACCAGGTTCTTGCCAAATGAAGGGGAGTGGAAAGCACGTGTGATACTTTCACCCTGTCCATGAAGATATTAGGCAAGCATTTCTCCATGTTCCTTTCCTTCTGTTGATGGGCCACAGGTGGTGATGAGATTTGCAAAGATGAGGAAGGAACACTGTTAAGGTTTAGCTATAAAATGTACTCTAAAAATCTCATGTGTTTGGGAGGTGACTGGATGACGGGGATACAGCACACTCCTCTGAATGTGATGTGCTGTTGGTTGAAAGTGCTGTCAGGAGGTGGAGTCTGTTTGGAAGAGGGTCATGGTGGCTTGACGTGGAGGGCTGTATTCTTGTTCCTGATTCCTCCCTGCTGCTTCCTGGCTGTTGTGGCATGAACAGTTTTTTCCCACCATGCTGATTCTGCCTTGGAGTCTGCCAACTTTGGACTGAACACACCAGACACTCGGTATCTGGCTCACCAAATAAACCTTTCCTCCGTTAAATCGTGGGTGTTGGGTATTTTGTCCCAGTGATGGGAAGGTAATACACACATAGTGAAGAATATTGGGCTCTTGAATGACCACATGGAGGAGAGCTGGCCCCCTCCCCTCAGCAGTATTGCATGAGCAAAAATATATAGCATTAAACCACTGAAATTTAAGGAGTTAAGAAGTATGTCAGCATAACTTAGTACATTTGCTTAAAAATTAAATCATAGGATGCACTTAAATAGGTATTATTCTAGTGCATTTTCATTGAGCAAAAGACAATTAGACTTTATTTGCTATTTTATTTCCACCATTTTTAGATGCTGGTTTTGACTTAACCATTTTACCTCAGATGACTTTAACCACACTAAACGTTTTCATTTGACACTTAATAAAACATTGAAATCAAAACTATGCCACCACTTACAATTTTTTGTAAGAAAACAAACTAAAATAACATGTTTTGATTTTTGATCCATTAAAAACATAGTACCATAAACTAATTCTAGCTTATCCTCTTTATTTTGTTTATGTATTTTTCACAGTGCTGATGACCCAACCCAGGGCCTTGAGCATGAGTTCTACCACTGGGCTGTATCTCTAGCCCTTGTGGTTTTCCTAAGAGACAATGTCTGACTGGGTTGTGTAGGATGGTCTCAAATTTGAGATCTTCGCATTTCAGCCTTCCAAGTAGATGAAATTAAAATCACAAACCACTGTATCTGGTCTTCATTTTTATTTTTAATTCACTAAAATTACTTTTCTCAGGATCAATTATTTTATATTTGAATGATTTGACTTTTGTTGACAGCATGGTTTGCTGACTAAAAATTCTATCATTGGAAGCATTTTTAAATTGTTAGCTCTAAAATATTTTCTGTATCGGAATTTGCAAGTCAAATGGTTTGGAATAATTTTTTTCTATCAATTTTTAGTCAATGATAAATTTTATCACATAGAGTTTTAAACAGTAACAGTTTTATTTTATGTAGGTTAATTTTCCCAGTAACAATCACCATGTGGGTAAAAGTATCTTGGGAATCAAAATGGTAGCACTGAAGCTTCATACTTATTTGGCTTAGCACAATTCAAACTGATCCAGCTTTTTAGGACATGCTGCTCATCTTGAAGATTCCATAACCCCAGTTTTCACTGTGCTCCATTTATAGAATGCAAAAGGATTCTCATTGAGCTACTTACAATGTACAGGCAGATGAAAGCCAACACAATGGTTCCAATCATTCTGCTTGGGAACTGGAAGCAGGGGTCCCACTCATACACCCTGGTTTGAAACCAAGACTTTTCTTCCTTTCTGTGAATGAAGAAATTCCAAGATAGGAGGCTGTAGTAGGTAAACAAATGCCCATTCTTCTAGAAACACCACCATCTCCTCTTCTTCATCTTGGAGTTGAGTGTAGAGGAAGAGTACCGGTAGCTTTCATACTTTTCATCTCCCCTTACTTAAGAACAAAGACCTGGAGAAAGACCTAGACCTGATGGTATCAATTAAGCTCCTGAATCCTGCTGGCCTGAAGCTGGCTTTGCTAGACTGCTTAGAGACATGAGCCTGCCAGCCTCTTCTCTTGCTTTAGCCCACTTTGGGGTGGATTCTTTTATTAGCAAACAAGTCATAGTACCCTTCTGCTCCTTCTAGGCCTTTGGGGGTTTGGGGAGGGTTGTTCATCAGTGCTGGTGCATCCTTGGAGTGAAGGGCTGGAGGTGCACTTACTGTGGCCGGGCCTTCCTCAGCAGCTGCTTTACGTGCTCGGCCTGGTGCGCTTCCAGAAACACAGGCTTCTCTTCCTATGAGAAAAGAGGCAGAGATACTTTGGCTCAGACATTTAGTTTTGAGGTTGTTTTCTTGGAAGGGTCATTGCAACGGAGAGCAGGAATTTGAATATAAGATTTAGCCCTTCCCAGGCAGTTGCCATTTCTGGAGAAAGGAGCAGGAACCAGTTTCCTGCACATTAGGTACCTGTTCCCCAGAAATGCCAGAGGCCTGGCTGCCCTTAGATCTGTGGCTCCCAAAGAGGCTAGTGAAGCTTTTCTCCCTGGGAGATGTGGTTATTTCCTGTCATAGTCCAAGACATTGCATCGAGAATGATGCACCTCAAATCCCAACATCTTTACTATGTACAAAGAGGAGAGTCTTTTGCTAATTTCTTAGCTTTTTCCAGTTTAATTTAATGATATACTTTGAAATGTTTACTCCAAGTGCCCTAAGATTTCCACAGTGGCTGCCTATACGTTTTGAACATAAACGCTACTGGCTGTGAGCTCTTGTGTACCCAGTGTGCTTGGTGTAGCCCATAAAATCTTCAAATCTTGACTGGCTTCTTACTTTTTGTGTGCTTCAGGCAAGTCGTATCCCTACCCTTCAGGTCCCTCATCAATAAATGGAGAAAATACTACCTTCCTGAAGGTGATTGTGAGCATTAAATAAAACACTACGTATGAAGCACAATGCCTGTCCAGGGCAAGGATCCATTAAGTGATAGCTATTATCCCCTTATTGAAGGAATATTTTTGTTTCTTTAGTTCTTAACAAACATGTTCAACACAGTTTTTTTTTTCATTAAAAATGGTACATTTAGATAAACTTTTATATTTTGCAGGAAGTGTCACATTTAGATAAACTTTTTATATTTTTTAAGCAGCACCTTACCATCAATTATATTTGGGAGAAGTACAGAAAGTCCTAATTTCCATATCAAAATCTGAAGTTTTGAAGCTGTGTGTGGTAACTGTAATACCTTCATGTTGTTTTGTTTTGTTTTGTTTTGTTATTAAGCATCTGTATGGTGTATCATCCTGATTCTAAGCCTTGTGGTTATTCAGAAACATTCTGGTGCTACCTCCTTCAAGACACAATAGAACTGTATCTTCTCACTCACTTGAAGGTATGTGTGGCTAAATGATGGCTTTGCCCAAAAAATGTCCGAATGGATGTGAAATTATAGTGGTATGACTTCACTATGTAATCTTTCCCTGTTTGTTCCAATCAGTTATGTTCCCAATGGAAGCTGTTCTGTCAGCCTGTCACGAAGTGAAGAATACATGAGGGAAAGTCCCCCAAACACCCTTGATGACATGTATCAATAGTGCAAAATGAACTTTTATTGCCTTACTGAAATTTGGGAGTTTCTTTGTCATTATAGCATAACCTAGATTGTCCTGACCATCATATATTCATTTTGAAAAGATAACCAAAGGACAAGAAAAACTCAAGGTCAATGAAACAAACCATTCATAGCTCATTCAAACCCAGGAGATGTGGAGACTAAAGCTCTGGCAAGTGAACCCCAGGGATCACAAAAACCTCAAGTTTTCATTCAATAGTAAGGTGTAAGGGAAAAAAAAAGGACCTCCCTTAACCCCAGCATGACCGTTTTGTCCCAAGCCAGAGAGGGTAGGACACATGACAGGGTAGGAGAGGGGCCCCACAACTCAACCCTCTGGTTCCAACTCTGGCTCTGCTAACAGATTGACTGGGTGACCATAGGCTACTCAACTCACCTCTCTGTGTCTGAGGTTTTGAATTCAGAATGTGAGAAATAATGACAGCACCTCCCTCCATGACTTTTATGAGGATTCAACCATGGCAGCACATGTACTCACCACCTGGGGCTCCCAGCGCAGGTGCACCCTCAGTGCCTTGACAAACATGTGCAGGAAGCGGCCCAGCAGGAAAACCAGGCACAGCAGTGATGGCCAGTAGAACACCAGGGACTCGTACCTCCCCACAAACTGAAACGGAAGCAGAACTCTGGATGCAGGTCGTGGAGGACAGGTTGAGGCAACCAAGTGAAGCTGGGGACATAACTCTGCCAGCTGTCACCAGGTCTACCTGCTCTGAGTTGTGAAGTCAGCAACTGTCCCTGCTCCCCAGGCCCACATGGAGAGAAGGAGCAGTGGTCTTTCATGCAAGTCTTTGGGCCCCCATTTTATTTTATGTAAAGTGCTTTTGTGGATTTTTTTTTCCTGATTAAAAAATTAAATGCTCCATTTGAAAAATATCAGTGAGATACTGAGTGACAAAGGTAAGGAGACAAACAGAAAGAGGAGATGGAGAGGTAGAAGGAGAAAGGAAGAAACTGAACAGAAAGGAAGGAAGAAAGGGAGGGAGGGAGGGACCAACCTATAACTGCCATAAGACTGAGAGTAGCTTGAGCTGATGAAAAAAGTAGTGAGTCTCTCAAGATAGTGTTCATAGTCTTTCAGTGTTACCAGTTTCATTTTTGAAAATGCCTTTTAAAAGTCATTTAAAGACAAATAATACTGTGACTAATCTTTCAAAGTTTACTGACTGCTTCACATTTCCAGAGTGACAGTTTTCCCCAAGAGAAATCAGAGTCTGATGCGATGGTGGGATACAGGATAGACACATGCTGAGAAGTGGGGCTCCCATCTTATCTTCATCCCTTCCAGCATATGCTGTGGCTTAGCCTTGACCACTGTTAACATTTCAGTGTCCTTCATCAGCATCTGCATCTACACATGTTACAAATTGAGACTGTACCAAATGCACAAGTCTGCTTATATTATAATCACTCCCCTGCATGATTATAAACAATTTGCAAGCATCAATTTTAATGCTATATCATAGTGCATTATTTGGATGAACCAAACTTTATTGAAACTTTCCCCTAACATTCGGCATTTTACATTCTTCCTAGTGTCTCATTTTTAAAAATAACGTTTTAGTGAAGACTTTTGAAAACAGGAGGTCAAATCTCATTTGTTTAGTCTGGGTTTACTTCGTGTGGTTTTTAACTGGCCGTCACACTACCCTTGAGTCTCACCTTTTTGATCAGTGGCATGGGGATGGCATTAACACTGTTCAGAAGCTGTTTTGAGGACTTTGTGGTTAATGACAAGGACAAAAGCTAATGCACAGCAGGTCATAATGTTGATGACTGAATAATGTAGAAGGAAGATCCTACCCTCTCCACCAACTAACCATGAATGACTTGTATTTAAAAAGCCCCTCTGGAGACTGAGAGATCTCTAAGGTGCCAAAGGAAATGCTGTGATCTAGACTCTCAGGCCTTAGAGTAGGAGGGAGCATCTTGCCAAGCAAAGTTCTGCCAGATACAATCTCTCAATTCCAGTGTGGAGATATACAGGGAAGACCAGCCTCTGAGCCTCGTTTCCCAACTGGACTCCAGCAGACCTCCCTGTATCACATTCCTTTAATCTTCCTGTTACTGGCCTGGAAAAAGTTCAGGAAGGCCCCAGTAGGCTTCAGGCCTAGGGGACCTCCTTGCCTCCCACCCCAATCTGCCTGGTAGCTCTTTTTGCGTACAGTGTGAAACTCCTTTTTTATTTTGCTCCTTTTTCTGAGGCCCAGGATGAAAGAGATGAACCAGCTTCCATAAACTCTGAGAAGGGTAACACATGGCCACATTAGAAGGGGTTCGTCTAGCCTAATTCTCCCATTTAATAGAAAAAGAAACTGAGGCTACACAAAGCAGAAAGAAATAGGCTTCAGAGTCAGCCAGACTTGACTTCAATTTCCAACTCTGCAACTTTCTATGAGTTATGTGCATTTAGTATATTTGCATCTCAATTTTCTCACTATAAAGTAGATATGATGAACTTCCCCTCCTGGTGGGGCTGCTGTGAGAGAACACCATGTATGAAGGGCACCTTGATGAGCATCGGGTGTTACACAAATAGGAGCATCCTTTGCAGCTCCAACTCTCCTTTCGCAAACATGAGAAAACCGGGGCTTAGAGAGTGATAGAGGCTTGTCCAAGGTCACAGTGCAGCTTGGCCATGTCAGAGTGATTGAACACCCTGAAGAAAGGTCAGCAAGTGCTTACCTGACCGTGGGGACACTGTGAGATTTGAAGTACAGTGACAGCAAACCTGCAGGAACACAAACAGAGTTTGAAGCTCTAGGCTCCCTCCCAGCACAAGCAGAAGCTGTGAAAACAGCCTAGGTCCTGCTGGCCCGGACTTACTGCCCACTCCCTGCAGCCCTTGGGTGGTCTGGCTTCCTCCCCAACTGGGAAATGTGCTCATAACAAAGTAAGTGGACACTAAGTTCACTTAATGTGCCCCGATGGAGGACACAATTTCAGAATCCTCATGAGCAGAGGAGGAAGATTTATGGAGTTCATCTTCCCTCTCCTCAGCATTCAGACGGGACACAGAAGGTGAGGAAAGCACCTAGAGTCACACACAGACACACTGGTAGAGCCAGCACCAAGCCCCAATCTCCTGACTCCATGGCCTAGGAAGGCTCTCCCTGCCTCCTCACAACTGCTCTGAAGTCATGAGGCTCAGGACTTTCTCTCTTCTGACACACTTTCTCAGTCACATTCAAAGTGGGTCCTCATGCTCCCACAGTGCCCCAGCCAGCAAGCAATTCCCATCGCCTCTCCTTACTGGGTGAGAGTGTGTTAGAGGCTCATGGAAGAGGTCACTCTACATCTAACCCTGTATACCTTCTATTTAAATTTCTAAGGAGCACATTTTGAAACTTTGGGATTGTAGCTCCCAGTATGTCAGTAGCTTGTGAGCCCCTGCTGCTCATTGGTCATCCCTGATAGATTGGGCCAAACAGCTTTCGGTCTGGTGGGAGCCATAGTCCATGATCAAACAATAGGTTTAAATTTTAAAAGACACATTGCCATTAATCTCCTTCAAACTCTCCCCTGTGCTTTAAACACACTTATCCCATCGTTCTCGCCACTTTCTGAAGCAGTTCTGGAAGTCCTCTTTTGTGAGTGTCTTTAGTTCAGCTGTTATGGCCACCTCCAAGTCCTGAATTGATTCTAAGTATTTGCCTTTCGTGTTCATTTTGACTTTGGGGGTGAGCCAGAAGTCATACAGTGCCAAATCTGGTGAAGAAGGTAGATGAAGACACACTGTAATGTCAAAAGATTGCTTTTTATTAATGCCTCTCAGCAGAAATATTCACTATAGTTTTGATCACAAGAGAACTTCCAGAACTGCTTCAGAAAGTAACAAAGAATTCCAGGTCTATTGATGCATGCCTGTAATCCCAGCACTCAGGAAGCTGAGGCAGAATGATCACTGTGAGTGTAAGGCCAATGTGGGCTGCCTAATGAGACCCTGTCACCAAAAAAAAAAAGAGGGAAGAATGATGGAATAAGTATATTTGAAGTGAAGGGTGAAGGAGAGTATTTTGAGGGGGTTTAATGGCAGTGTGTTCTTTACTATAATAAAAAAATTTTTTTTGAGACAGGGTCTTGCTATGTAAGCCTGGAGACAGGCTGGCCTCAAACTCAAGGCAATCCTCCTGCCTCAGCCTCCCAAGTGCTGGGACTACAGGTGTGAGCCACCACACCCAGCTTGCAATAAACTTTTAAAATTTAAACATGCATTATGTATTTTGATCACTCTCCTTATTAGTTTTGGATGGCTGCAAGTATGTGCTTGACTCGAAATCTGGAGAGAGAGAAAGAGGCCAGGCTGTAACGGCCCTGAATACCAAGCAAAGACAAGTGAACTTTCTCTGAGGATCCTGAGAGAAGCCACGATAGTGTTAAGAGGGACTATCAAACAATCTTCTGCTCCCCCCAGTTGGACCCTCAGTGGTTTACAGAAATGAACTTTCCTAAATCCTTGCTTTTGGGAATATTCTAATCATGAACCATCTCCTGAGGCAGACAGAATGCTGGCCTGACCTTCAGAAGCATTCCAAGAAGAGGCTACATTGAGACTGTCACCCTACCCTTCCTGGGCTCAGTTCTGGGAAAAGGTGTCCTCCAAGGGAAGTTCACAGACCACTGCCTGCCCTTTCTGTCCAGGGTTCCACCATAACCAAAGGAGTTGGGGGTGGGAGCAGGCAGTATCACTTACCAGAGGAGGGAGTAGCTGAAGCCAAGGATGGAGCTGACCAGGCGGAACTCTGAGGAGAGGCAGGCAAAGAAGGGGAAGTGAGATAAGCCAACTTCGATACCTCCAATCAGGAGCACAAAGGCTGAAAATACAAGGCCAGGGAAGCTGTGAGCTCCTCTCCTCACCAGTCTTGGAGGAAGCCAAGAAAAACTGGGGGAGCTTCATGTTGACTTAAGCCAGGGACATCAGGGCCCAATGGGATGAGTGAAAAAGCTCCAGTTCAAGCCAAAGAGGAATGCAACAATGTCAGTCATTCCTTCCTGCTTCAGGCCCTTCCTGGTCTATTCTATACCAAGCACCGGGCCCGCTATTGAGATAAAGAGGACTTACTCCTCATATTCGATTAGTTCACAGTTGGACACATAGAGACTGATCACAGAAATGAGCCAGTAAAATTGCTGAGAGTAAAGTGCTCCAAGTCATCATTAGCAACACACAGAGGTAACATGCTATGTGCCCCATAGCATACTCTCCTCATATGGCAATAATCCTACTGATTCTGTCACTAATTGGCTCTCAGATGGCCTAATAGATCTAGGAAAATCTAATCATGAAAGGTGACTTTTACGAAGTGTCCACTTTGAGCTGGATCCTGGGTCAGACACTAAGCACGGGAGGGACAAATCAGGTTCCTACTTTGAGACAATGACAATCCAACAGGGCAGAAGGTGGCTAAGACAGTGGTGGGAAATATACTGCAACAGGGGCACCTTCAGCCTGCCATGGGAACACAGAGGAGCAAGCCCGTGGGCAGAGGGGAAGGGGAGTCTTCCTAGAAGTGCTGATCTTTAACAAGGCAGTACAATAAAGGCAGGAGTTTGTAAAATAGAGAGGCAGTTGTGTGTTTCAGACAAGGAGCGGTGGGTACATCCCACTCAGCCACAATGGTCTCCCCAGATATTTAATGGAAATTGGAGCTGAAACTAGGTGAGGTATGAAGGCCATGATGCATAGGCGAATGTAAGCAGACCTCAGGAAAAGCTCAAGAACCTGGAGTCATTTAAGCCCCAGGAATTAACTATGCTAAAAATAAGGACACAGAAAGATGCTTAGCATCATTAGTCATTAGGCAAACACAAATCAGGACAATCAGATAATACTTCATACTCACTAAGATGGCTGAAATAATAACAAAAAATCATGGCTAGGATTTGGAGAGTTGGAAGTCTTGCACATTGCTAGTGGGAATGTAAAATAACAAAAGTGTAGTTACCGCAAACAATAGGGCAGCTCCCCCCAAAATTTAACACAGCTTTGACCCAGCTAGTGACTCTACTGCTAGGTGCATAACTAAAAGAAGTAAAAGCAGGGACTCACAGAGATAGTTGTCCTCGAATGCTCATTCAATATTACTTACAATATTCAAAAGACAAAAACATTACAACAGTTGAATGGATTAACAAAATGTGGTACATACTTACAATGGAGTACTATTCAGTCATAAAAGGGATGAAATTCTGACCCATGCTACAAGGCGGATGACCCTTGGAAATACGGTACTAAGTGAAAGAAGTCAGACACAAAGGGACAACTATTGTAGCATTACACTTAAATGTTTCAAATAGTCAAATTCATAGAGATATAAAATAAATTAGAGGTTATCAGGAACTAGGAAGAAAAAGGGAAGAAGTTACTGCTTCATGGATAGAATTTAAGTTTGGGATGAATAAGTGGTTTTGGAAATAAATATTTGCAGGGATTGGGTTGTACAACACTGTGAATATAATTAATGCCGCTGAGTTGTATACTTAAAATGTTTCACATTATATATATTTTACCATCATAGAATATTCTTTTTGAAAGAGAAACAGCACTTCAATTAGCTTGGGACAACATCAATGAGCTAAGAAATGTATAATTGGAATTCTCAAATGGGAAAGGAAGAGCAAAAATATTTAAAGAAATTATGGTCAAAATTTTAATAAATTTGAGGAAAATTAAAATGCAGAGATTCATTCAATAAAACCTAAGCACAAGAAACATGTAGAAAATTGCACCAAAGCACAATACAATAAAATTGCTCAAAATCAGTGTTATGAAAAAATACAGGTTTTCCATTCTTAGACAAGAATGTTTGTTCTGATTATTTGCATTCAATATTGTACTGGAAACTAACCTGTGTAATTAGGCAAGAAAAGGAAAGAAAAAAATTTCCTAGGTTTCAAAGGAAGAAATAAAACTACTTTTATTGGAAAACAACAGGATTTTCTATATAGGGAATACATAGAATCTTCAAAAAAGCTACTAGAAGTAATAAGTGAATTTAGCAAGGTTACAGGATATAAGATCAATATGCATACACGTATTAGCAAGGACAAATCAAAATTAAAACAGAAAATATGAAATAGATATAAATCTGACAAAAGATAAGAAAACTACAAAGCACTGCTGAGAGAAATTAACAGAACTCTAAATAAATGGAGAGATACATTGTGTTAATGGATCAGAAGGGGAAATATTAAAATGACAGTTCTTCCCAAACTGGTCTATAAGTTTCATATAATAACAGTCAAAATCCCAGCATTTTTGGTTGAAGTTGACAAACCTAGTTTAAAATTAATCTTGAAATGTAAAGGATCTACAATAACAAAAAATAACTTTGAAAAAGTAACATAGTTGGACAAACACCACCTCTTATGAATCTATTATAATAAAGACAGTACGTATTTGTGCAAAGATAAACAGATCAATGGAACAGAATGGATAGTCTGGAAATAGAATCACACAAATGTAGTTAGTTGGTTTTCAATAGAGGTACAAAAACAATCAGTGGGCAAAGGACAGCTTTTTGCAGCAAATAGTTCTGGAACACTTTTATTTGTCTATCCAAAGCATTTAAGAACTTCATTTATATTTCATACTAATGCAAAAAAATCTTGAAATGTATAATACATATAAATGTAAAATTTAAGATTATAGTAGTTCTTTTTAAAAAACCATAGAAAAAATCTACAAGAACTCAGCTCAGGCAAGGATTTCTTATAGGGTGCCATAAGAATAATCTACAAAAAAAAATTAGTAAATTAAGTTTTACTAAAATCAAAGATATTAGCCCTTCAAAAGTACAAGCCATAGACTGGAAGAAAATATACACATTCAGTTCATATACCTGTACCTAGAATGCAAAAAAAACTCTTTCAAAGCAATTTTTAAGTAGTTTCTTTTTTCTTTCTTTTTTTTTTTTTTATGGCATCAGGGATTGAACTTCAAAACAATTTTTTTAAAAACACAGTTTTTGAAAATAGGTAAATGATCTAAACCGGCATTTCACCAAAGAAGATATAAGAACAGCAAATAAACAGATGAAAATATGCTCAGCATCACTGTTATTATGAACATGCAAAACAATATAAATATATACCTCTCAGAATGCCTAAAGTTAGAGACAGATCATACCATGTGTTGGCAAGGATATGGGAAAAAAAGTGAAACTCTTATACTGATGATAGTAATCTAAAAATGACACAATGACCTTGGGAAAACAATCTGAGTTTCTTTAAAAGCATTTTTTACTAGACGATCTATATGACCCAGAAATTCCACTCATGGGCATTTATTAAGAAAAATGGAAGCAAAGATGCATATAAAGACTTGCACACAAATGTCCATAGCAGCCTTCCTTTCAGTAGCCTAGATGTGGAAACAAATTAGATGTCCATCAAGAGATGAATGAATAAACAAACTGTGACATATCCATATAGCAGACTGCTACTCAGCAATATAAAGATAAATTATTGACACATGCTAAATATGTAAAAATCTCAAAATAATTATGCTGAGTGAAAAAAGCCAGTTGCTCTTCCGAACAATAACAACAACAAAATAAAACTGAGGACATTGTGTATGATTCCACTTCATATAAAATCTTGGAAAATACAAACTACTCAGCAGATCAGTGATTACCTGGAGATAGGGTAGTCACAGGAGATGGCAGGAAAGGAGAGATTACAAAGGGGAATAAAGAAACTACTGAGGTTAACTATCTTGATTATTGCAATGATTTCATGGGTATAAATATTTGTCAACACTTCTCAAGTTGTATATTTCTAATGTGTGGTGACATATCATTTTAGTTTTAATTAACATTTTCTTAAAAGACTAATGTGACATCAGTACACATTTGGTCACTTAGGCTTGTAGCCCATGAGAGAGAACTGGAATTGTAGAAGAGATCATTGGTGCATTTCACAAAGTTTACCCCGTTCCAGAAAACCCTGTGGTCTCTGATAGCAAGAATTTCCATAGTGACATTCCCAGCAGTTGTGAAATAACCCTAGTACCTTGGGCCCACTGTGGGACCTGCAGGGGCTGGTTGCCTTCTGAGAACAAGAACATGACCTTATTGGCAGTGGCTCCAAAGGCCACACCGTAGGACCATCGGTTACGAAAAGTCCCCACGAAGTCCAGAGGCCTGTGGATAACAGAAACAGCTCGTGAGACCAAAAGATAACTATGAGACATCATTTTCACAGATCATTTCCAAAATAGTTTTCCCACCTGGAGGAGGAATTATCAGATGGCGAGGTATTTTATTTGTTTATTTATTTATTTATTTATTTATTTCGGCACCAGGGATTGAACTCACAATCTTGCACCTGCCAGACAGGCGCTTAAGCCACTGAGCCCAACTCCTGCCCCTAGTTTTTTGAGGCAGGGTTGCACTCTGTAGCTCAGGCCAGCCTTGCACTTGCATTGTAGCCCAAACCAGCCTCAAACTTAAAACACCCCTCCTACCTCAGCCTCCTGAGTGCTGGGATTAAAGTCGTGTGCCACCACGCCTGGCTAGTGAACTATTTTATTACAACTGAAATTTTCTGAGGCCCCCTATGCTAGGCCTAGAGCTAGGCATGGATTCAAGGTACTGAAGTGAGGAAGCCAGAATTCTTTCCCTAGAAGAGCTCCGCATTTAGTCGGGGAAATAGGAAGGATGCTAGTAGCTGCGGCACAAAGCAAAATGGGACAAACTGGTCCATAAGACACTGATAGTAGGACTTGACAAATCAAAACCAGAAACATATCCCACACAGCTTGGGGCAACCTGCCCCATACCCTGATCTTCCTATGAGAATTCTTCCTTCCAATATTCCTGAGGAGGGGCTGGGTATCATTTCTGCTGACACCATGTGATTGAAGGAACTAACACTATGCCATCTCAAAATATGCCATGTAGAATACTTTGAGTTAAAAACTTTTTTAAAAACCAGGAGGTACCAGATCACTCTGATCTTCATGCTGTCTCTGAAAAACAAAATATGAAGCCAGGCACGGTGGCACACACCTGTAATTCCAGGACTCTGGGAGGCTAAGGCAGGAAGATTGCAAGTTTGAGCCTGCCTGGGCAACTTAGCAAGACCCTGTCTCAAAATAAAAAACAAAGACAGGACATGAACCTCAGTGTGAAGACCTTGAATTCAATCCTCAGTATTGAAAAAAAATGAAAACGAAAACTCAGGAGATGAAATTTCATGTAAGAGATGCCTTTCTACGTAGGGGGAAAATAATATTCTTATAATTAAGGATGGGAAAGAAGTTAAAATTAAGGATTCTGCACATATCTTATTAAAATAATTTATCCTCTAGTTTCTTCACATCACTTAATTACTTTTTCACAACTTTTTGTCTAGTTCAATATATACAGGTTTAACTTTTACTGCATCTTTGGGTTTTCATTTTCTTACGAGGGTGTCTAGGTCATGTAAAATTTATAGTGAACACAGTTGAATGTTTTTCTCCTGCTGACCCATTTTATGTTGATTTAATTCTCAGGCCCAGCTGGAAAACCCTAAGAGATGGAATCTAGCCTCGTATTTTGGATTTGTGATCCCGAGTCTATGAGCCAGCTAGCTGTTAAAGATCTGGTCTGGAAAATTGCACCACAGTTGGATCAGAGTCAAGGCTAGAGGAAAACCAAAGTCACAGGGAAGCACGGATCCTAAGTCAGATAGCAGAAAGGAACATGGCAAAACAGTGCTGAGGGGGCCTGCCAACACAGAGAGAAGAAAGAGAATTAATCTCTTACAGAGTCTCATTTCTAGACAGCCAGTTTCCATGAGGCTATCTTTGTTTCTGTGAAATACCAGCAACTTGATTAAGAAAAACTTTTTTCTTTCCTGTGAATAAGCTGAAGTGGACATGCATTTTTTTCTAACCAAGAGTATTTTATGTGTATCAGAGTAACCAATTGCATTTTGGAAAAGAGAAAGCCTTTCCAACCCAAAAGATGCTCTTGAACTTTGGGCCTTAGTGATCATGTGGATGACCAAAGAGCAGGGAGTCCCACTGGTCACAGCCATCTTCTCCCAGAAGGCTCAGATCTAGGAAACCTTCATGATCTCCCATGACCACCACTCAGCTGTGTATTCTTTGTTCTTCAGTACCACATTCATGCTCTTGTCTCAGAACACCTCCCTTCACATCACCGCAAGCTTAGGAAACTATAAACTCTACTGGGGTGGGACTTACACAAGACCTCAGAAAGAATCTGTACTCAGTGGAAGTTTGCAGACATGCATTTTGTTGAGTTGAACTGAATTCCAATCAAGACCTCACCTACACCAAGCACTATGTGAGACTCAGTTTACACACTCTTTAAAACAATGATGGAACCCTCTATTCTGCTAATCATAGAGTCATTGTAGACAGCCACCGAAGAACTATATGGTGTCATGCATACATGATGGGTTATTATTGGGTGAAGATGTTAAGCCAAAATTACTAAGTGAAGCAAGAATTTTGATGGGAAGGTGGCCAGGGAGCAAATCAAATGTGTCACGATCAACTTAATTCAAAGAAGTTTACTGTAATTGCTACAGAGCTCCTACTTCTTTTCAAGTGATGCACTAGTCCCTGCGTGCCTATTACCCAGGCTAGAGTCTTAGAATCTTTTTACAACTGCCTCAGTTTTTTTTCTTTGCCTCTACCAATGTGGCTTATATCTGACAATGTGGTAGGGACCAACTAGCACAGTGAGGAGTATTCAGAATGAGCTCAGATGCTACTTAGAGCTGGTATTTAGTATTCTTGAACATTGTGGGTAGAATTTCTTCAGTCTTGGCATCCTGGCTTCCTCTCCCTTCTCCAAACCCAAAGGCTGAGATCTCAGAATGTTCACAACTTGAATATGTTATGACACTGGAGGAATCAGAGAGAATGTCAGACCAATCTAGGTTCAAACACTTGTCACTTGTAACTTAGTAACCTTAGGCAAGTCATTTACTTCTGTGGACCTCATCTACCATGTAAGTGTAACAACCTACACTGTGCGGCACTGGCAAGAGGGTTTATGAAGCTAACACATGTGAGGCAAATGACTCAGGACTTAGGCCTTAGATAGGTGCAACAAATAACTCTGCAGTGGTGACAATGACAATGATGATAATGACGGTGATGATGATGATGATGATGTGGTAAAGAGGCAGATTAATTAGAATTCAAGGAAAAGTATAAGGGATGCAAAGATTCTAAATGGCAGAGCTAAAAAAACTCGAAACTCCCCTGATTCAGTAGAATTTGGTGCACAATTCATGGCGCTATCCCAACAAGAAGCTTGCTGCCAGGAGTCACAGGAACTCCCTTCCTCCTGTTTCCTGAGGTGGCCACACTCCTGAGTGTGGAAAGGCCTTTTTCATAGTGCTCTGAATCTCCATAAGGGCTTCATTCATGTCCAGGCAGACCTGGCTGCTGAGGGTTCCAATGGCTTAGAAGCCCATTCTGCCTTCTCAGAGCTTTGTCAGGGTGGAAGAGTGGGCAGGGCTGCACATGGTTGGGAAGAGGTTGTGGGAGAACTTTGGAGCTCTGTGGCTTTCTGATTGGCCCCAACTACAGGGTATCCCAGGCTGTAGGGACTGACCCTGACTCAACTCACATGATGATTTCAAAGTGGTTCCCCAGCCCTGACTCAACTCACATGATGATTTCAAAGTGGTTCCCCAGGAGGTAAGTGGTATCATCTTTCTGTCTACGGTGCTCTTGTCTTTGGAGGAAGGACAAGACCAAAATGATGAGAAACTATAAGAGAAGAAGAGCAAGTTAGTGGACTGTTTATCGTCAGCCTGGCTCTCATAGAAACAGAATGTAAGTAGAACGTTCAGAATGTCAAGACATCTCCATTTCAGGATCATGGGCCGGTTACATATGTGTGAATGTCTTGTACTGAGGTTTCCTTTGTGTTACCCTGATCAGACATAGGTTCAAACCAAACCTCTCCCACCTTCTACCCAGAAAGAACCCCTACCTTCCCTGAAGCTTGGTTCCCTCATCTGTTAAAAAGATAGTATTATCTGTTAGGCTGAAAATCCTTCTCTGCTGTGTTTCTGTGGATTCAGTCATGTTCTCATGTCCTTGATAGGCTTTTCTTTTACCAGAAATTTCTTGAGAGTTTTCTACGCCTGCTATCTTCATCTCCTGACCTCTCACTGGTTCTTTAACCCCTTTAATCTGATTTCTACCCAGTCACTCCACTGAAACTGCTATGGCCAGCGTCACTACTGACAATCTTGTTGCTCAATTCAATTACACTTTAAACCCAAGTCCAGCTTGGTCTCTCGGTAGTATGCCTCAGTGATGACCACTTCCTGCTCTCAGAAATACTCTTTGCTAGGCTACCATCTGTGATTTCTGCCTTTCCTCCATTACTATTCAGTCTCCTTTGCTGTACCCTTTCCCAGGTCCTAGATTTAGAGCTTCTCATGGATCCATCGAAGGGCCACTTTTCCTTCTCAGTGATCTCATTCATGTCCATGTTTCTAATGATCCTTGACACACAGAAAACTCACAAACCTGCATCTCTACCCCAGCCCTTGCACACGGGAATGGAACTGTGTGACTACACAGGTGACATTTCTTTCTGATAGATGAAAAGTTCAGTATGTTTTAAACAAAGCTCAGAATTTTCCTCCCTGCCCTGTTCTTTCATTGACCCCAAACTGGGATCCCTTCTAATTTTCTATAACTAATCAATGGCATCCACCATCCTTCTAGTTGTGCAAAAACCTAGAACCATCCTCAGCCTCTCCCTCTCCTTAACCATCCCACCCAACCCACTATGAAGTCCTACCTTTTTCATTTCCCAGTATCTTGAGTTGATCATTGTCATCCAGGATAAACTAAAGCCTCCTCTCCCCAGCCCCCTGCAACAGTCTCCTAGTTGGTCTTCCAGTCCTTCACCTTGCCCATCTCCAGCCTGATTTCCATGTTGAGCAAGTGAGCATTCAAAAACACAAATCTAGGAGCCAGGGATTTAGCTCAGTGGCATAAGCACCTGCCTGGCAAGCTTGAGGTTGTGAGTTTGATCCCCAGTACCAAAAAAAAAAAAAAAAAAAAAAAAACACCACAAATCTGATCACACCACCCTCGTGCTAAAAACACTGCAATTACTTTCCGTTGTACTTAGAAAGAAATCAAAACCCAGCACAGAGCCCCACAGGGCTCTTCTTGGTCTGGGCCTGCTTACCCTCCTCCACTTCCCATGTGGGCCTCTCTGGCCTACACAACGCCCTGCACTCTCCGTGCTTCCTCCCTGCACAGGACTTTTCCACAGGCTCTCTCTCCTCTGTCTGAAATGTTCTTTACTACCTCTTCCAGCAGACTTTGGCTCTATCTCCACTTTCTCAGAAAGGCTATGTTGTTTTGTTTCGTTTTTGACTCCCCGACAAGTCAGTATCCTTATTAGGCCCTTAAAAGCTTTCTTCGGCTTATACTTTCGGTGGGCAGTGTAAGAAATTTGAGCCAAAGTTTAGAAGGAGCCTCAGCTGGGGTCTCTCCCTGACATATTCAGGTAACTTTGGGAGCCTGTGTGGCACAGCTACTCAATTTCTCTCTCCTCCTGTTATGCTTGTATCTCGATGTGCCCCCACAGTCACAAGTGCTCATGGTTGGGGCTTTTCAGAGCTGGCTGGATCTAGGCTGGGGTGTTTGGTACTGGGATTAAAGGTGTGTGGTACAAAATTAGTCCGCTGATTGGCTTAGCATAGTTCTGGATATGGATAATGGGAAGGCCCATCCTGAATGTGGGTGGCACACCCAAAAGGCTTCTAGCCTAGATGGGATAAAAGGGAAAGGGGGACTTGCTGCTCGTTGCCTCCTCTCTGCTCTACCACAGACTGTTTTTTCTCCTCAGTGCCCCTCTGCCATGCTGCCCTGCCTTGGAGCCAACTGACTATGGACTGAAACTTCTACTGTGAGTTGAAATAAACCTTTCCTCCTTTAACTTGTGGGCATTTGGTATTTTGTCCCAGCAACAACAAAAGTAACTAAGATACCTTTCCTTCCTTTACTTACTGACGGGATGAGGGAGTAATGGAGAAATAGTTCCATGTTCACTGAACTGGTACAGGTGACATTTAGCTGTCTGGTGCTGAAAAAAAATGGCAAAAAAAATCACATTTATATAATCAGTCACAGCTGGATGTAGTAGCACAGACCCATAATCCCAGCACTCAGGAGGCTGACACAGGAGGTTTGCCATGAGTTTAAGGCCAGTCTGGGCAACATAGTGAGTTCAAGACCAGCTTGAACAGCATAGTGAGACCCTATCTAAAAAAAACCCCAACAAAACGAAAACAGAAACAACAACATATAATCAGTTACTGCTATAGTTACTGACTCTTTAGCCTTGAGCATTATTGTTAGGAGTTTGGCTTAAAGTCCACTAAGACCATATGATATTTTTAGCTTTGTTTTCTCAGAACCAGGGCTGCTCACCTATTGCATGTCTTTCTCAAACGGATTAATCATTTTGTGTTTCTTTTTCCAGCTCAGTTATTTACCCTACTTTTCTGATAACTGGAACTAACTCCTTCATTTCTTTTTTTCATTAGTGCATGTTTTCAGTAAGTGCAGTTCACAATCACCTTGGGGAGTGAGTACATATACATAATACAGTTTGATTCTTTTTTTAATCCCTTTCCCTCCCACATCCTTCCCTACTTTTTCCATTTTTGTTCTTGCTGATATTACTAATCTTATCTCATGTTTATGACATGTAATGTTCATATCCACTGAGGTTATCAGGTTTCTGGGCAAGGCTTATCTTTATTCTACTTATTTTCTCTTCCTCTCCCCTTCTTCATTTTTCAATGACATAGTTAAAGTAGATTGAGGTAAAACAGACTGAGGTTCCACAGGCCCCAAAGCTTATATAATTTGGATACTCCCTTTAAATAAAACTACAAAAAATATTAATTTTTCATAATTTAAGGAATACATATGATGCATGACTTAACTGAGGTCCCTCTAAGCAGTTCAGAGCATGACACATTTCCCTGTAATTCTTCTAAATGCCAGTACCCCATGGTTAAGTCTAGCTCTAGATATATCTGGTATATCCAATCAGTGATAGAGTAGAGGCAGGTGAGACTCAAGCTGTTAGAAATGTAATAGGACTAAAGACTACTCTCAGGAAAGTAAACTAAACTCATACTCATTATAACTCATCCCATAAATACAAAGGTAGGAAAGTAGAAAGGAAGGAAGAAAGGAATAAAGGAAGACCATAGCCACACTTGAAATCAAGAAGTGGATCCATCAGGGACACAGGAACTAATGAAAAATCCTGAGCAACGGAGTGTAATTGGAACTGATCAAAGAAAAAGCACCAGCTAACACAGCCACAGGGTTTTGGACCATGAAGGAAGTATTCCATGCCCATAGTACAAGAAACAGAGAAACAATGGGGCCAGAATAGTCCACACACAATGATAAACTGGGGTCTTACAAAGATGGCAATAAGATGTTTTTGCCCAAGTCCTATTACCTTCACTTACTGTCCAGGGGCAATGAGGTTTATGCCTTCAGGAAATAGAATTCATAAATCACAGAGAGACAGGCAGTATCCTAGATCACAGGTAGCACGTGGTAGGCATCAGGAGATTGGGTAACCAGGGGCCAGCTGCCGAGGTATTGTACATCACTTTTAAGCAAAAATGGGATTAGACTAAACTTGCTTTTCAAAACTTTAATAAACAGCCATCCTTCCTTCCTTCCTTTCTTTCTCTTCCTTCCTCTTCCTCCCTCCCTTCCTTTCTTTCTTTTTCATATTTTGTTTTTTCTCAACCCCACCTCCCTGTTCTTTTGTGCCGAGATGATAGGTATGGGTAACCACATTCCTGCTTCCCAAACCATTTTGATTTGTCTTACTTTGAATTAGGGAGGGTCTCACTAACTTTTCTCAGCCTGGCCTCCCACCCTTCATGACAACTCCAATCACAGACCTTCATGACCAAGCCTGGCCCATGTGCCCTCCCTCTCTCCCTGTTTCCCTCCCTCTTCTTTGTCTTTGTTTTCTGTTCACTCTGTGGCAGGCCTCCTGTCCCACCACCTAGATATTCAACCCAGTGAACTCTGAACTACATCCCCAGCCGTTTATTTGTTTTCCATCCATTTGTAAATTTATGCATGCACTCATTTCCTCACTTGCTCATGCACCCAGTACCTACTGCCTTATTGGAGATTGAATCTGGGGGCATGCTTCCCTGCGGCTGCATTCTCCAGTCTTTCTCCTTTTTCTTCCTTCCTTCCTTCCTTCCTTCCTTTCTTTCTTTCTTTCTTTCTTTCTTTCTTTCTTTCTTTCTTTCTTTCTTTTGCTTTCTTTCATTCTTTCGTTCTTTCATTCTTTTTCTACAGCTCAGGCTGGACTTGGACTCACTACGAAGCCCAGGCTGGCCTTGAACTTGCTGTGATCCTCCTGCCTCAACCTCCGGAGCGCTGGGATTACACGTGTGCACCACCATGCCTGACTTCTTACTCTTTCTCAATTGGTTTTGTGCCACTGCACCACCACACCTGAGTCATTCTGGGTTTTTGAAGACAGGGTCTCATTACATTCTGCAGGTTGGCCTTTAACTGGTGATGTTCCTGCCTGTGCCTCCAAGGTGCTGAATGGGCACATGTTTTAATGGGGGGGAAGGAGGTTTTCTTTCTTTCTGTTTTGTTTGTTTTAGTGCTGTTTTGTTTGTTGCACTGCGTATTTCTCATGTTTCTCAAAATTTCTACAAAACTACTTTTTTTGTGTTTGAGAGGGTTGTTTTTGTTTTTTGTTTGTTTGTTTGTTTTTGAGCTTTTGTTTGTTTGCTTTTGAGACAGGGACAGGTTTTGTCTGTGTAGTTCAGGCCCAGGCTACCAGCAGGCTGCCCTGGAACTTTGGGTGACCTTCTTGCCTGATTACAGATGTGTGTCAACACACTAATTCACAATTACTTTTTGAAAAACTGAACTTTGTTTTCATGTTGTTAATACTATAAAACATCAAAAAGTTTCCTTCTTCCATGCAGAAGTTCCTGATGGCTAATTAACTGATGTATTAACTTGACCCTTATGTTACTTACAAATTGACAAAAAAAAAAAACCAATCTTTTAAATATTGCATAGCTTCCAGGGCAGGTAGGCTGGCAGGCTGGCTTGTTGTTTGTTTGTTTGTTTGTGTTTGTGGTTTTCTGAGACTGGGTCTCTGTATGCAATCCAGACTGGCTTTGAACTCACTGTGGAGCCCAGGCTAGTCTCAGACTCCTGGGGAATCTTCCTGCCTTAGCTCCCTAGGGCTGGGTTCACAGCCATGTGCCACCATTCCTGGCCTAAAAGTTTTAAGCCAGAATCTGAAAAGTGTGATAAACTTTGTGATTCTAGGTGTTGTGTGGGCTCCAGAGTCAGTAAGTCCTAGGTTTGTGTCGTACTTCTGCTGTTTTCTATCTACCCCCCAACCAATTTGTTTTGGCTGATTTAACTTCTGTGGGCTTCAGGTTGCCCATCAATAGAGATAACCCTAACCCAGCTTTAGCCCCAGTCTTCCTTCCCGCGAGCCTTCCCACCATGGCTTGCAGCCACCTCTGGTCACTGGTCCAGTGGATGAAGTCATCTCCCTTGCTTGTGGTTTTTGTTTGATTTGATTTGGCTTCATTTGTTTGGTTGTGTGTTTGTGTTGTCGAAAGCAAAAGTGAAGAGTGTGGGGAGAAACTGACTCTGCAGAGTGAGTTTGGGGTCAGTAAAAAAATTAATAAGCAAAGGAGATTTCTTATGCCAGGATATATAAACACATCTAATTCTTTCTGATGGATGACCCTGCTGGGCAGGTTCTCTGTGGGGCCCATTTCCTCGTGGAAGGACTGACCTGGGGGGTTGTCCCTTAGTAACAGGTGAGCTCAAGGAAGGGCCCCAGAGGGAGCTCTCTAAATAAGGGGACCAAGGCACCGAATCTGGTCCCCTTACTAATCTCTGATTCCAGCAGCCACTGTGGTAAACAGATGGCACATATGAAAGAGTCAACCCAAGTGAGAAGCCACTGAGATCCACGTCCCACACCGCCTCCTGTTGGAATGCGGGCTGCCTGGGTAGATGTGCTGAAGCTAAAGGGCAGTGACCCAACCATCCCCCTAACTATACAAGATCTGCCTAACACTGAGAGTGGCTAGAAAATGTGCCCCTGGCACACTGTTAAGTCAAAGAAATCAACAAATAAGCAAAATAAAAGATTATGAAACGAGTTGTGAAGAGTGGCCATCTCTGGATGGAACTGGAGGCCATTCTACTTTGTTTTTCTTTATGTTTTTCTGAATTTTCTAGGTGCAGTACAAGATGTATTACTTGACAGTTACGTATCTATCCTAAGAATGTAAAGCATCATCTGACACAAAGTAGATGATAATAAACAGGTAGAGTGAATGAATGGGTTGCTTTTGCAAAGAAGACTGAATGTTGTCCCAAAGCAATAGAACACTGTCCTGAAGGGAAGACATCCATAAACTTCAGCATTAAGTGAAACCAAACAAAGTTTGTTCCGTGATAGGGCAAAACTGAAAAATCTATCATTAAGGTAAAGAAATTGAATATAAGAGCTCTGTTGGCCAAACTGAATATCTACATATATCTAGACCAGTTATCTTTACTCCCACCTCACTTCTCCAAGACCAGGACAGATAGTCTGCCAAGGATATGGGGGGGAGTCTCCCACAATCCTCATACTTCCTTTGGTCCTAGTTTGATCACTTATGGTAATAAGCTAAGTATATGAGACTATACTCCATCAACTGACATTACTTTATTGTCCATCGCTATGTCCTAGGCACTCTATACTATTTAATTTGATCTTTATAAGAGTCTTATGGGATAGGTTTCTTAACCCCCTTTTAAAATGAGAAACTGAGGCCAGGAGAATTCTGATGCCTTGCCAAAGAACAGGGCAGGCTGGAACCAGGGTTTCCTGCAGTCACCCTCCTGTCCATTCAGCTGCAAGCTCACCCGGCTGCTCTGTTCCTAGCTCCCAGACTTCCCTAACCTTTAGACTGTCGCTGTCATTGATCCCGAGTCTCTCTCAACACCTGACACATATAGGCTCAGACTAAGTTTGTTAAATTTCATGGAAATCTCCATCGGGAAGCTTCAGCCCAGAGAGAACCGGGGATCAGGGAATGTCCAGCAGCTGGGGACTATTCTAGGTCCCACTCAGTGATATCAGTGAGCAGAGTGCTGGCCACTTGGTGGCCAGTGGGAGGACTAGCTCCTGTTGTGCTGGGAAGGAAGGTCAGAGTGAGAAGCAGGCGCATACTGAGTGTGTGTGTGTGTGTGTGTGTGTGTGTGTGTGTACGTATCCACGTGACGCCTCTGGTAGCACAGCAGCCTGTGTGTTGGGGTGTCTGCTTTTGTGAGATCGCAGGAATCTGCAGAATCACACCTTGGAGCTCTGAGGTAGATACAGCAGCGCGCTGAGGCTGGTTTGTGCCAGGTTAGAAGAACCAGTTAACACTATCAGGAATTTGCAAAGCAGTTGTTAAACAACACAACTGCCAAAAACTGAATTATATAAACTTGTTATTGAGTTATATTAAAAACAAAAGAAATAAAGACTCCAAACTCTTCACTTCCTAATCGTTTGACTACCTCATATCATTATCATATACTCTTGAAGCTCTGTCCATTGACTGAAAGATGGAAACACTGTCAGTGACATAAGTCACTTAAGGACTAAATACATCATAGGAATCTGTAATCATTAGAAATCAGGGCTCAGTTTATTGTTTTGTACATTGTGTACTTGATGACAGAGAAAACGTTAATAATGTAAATGTTATGTTTGTAACTGTTACATTGTACATAACAAACAAACACCCTGAAGAAATATTCTAGGATTCAAAAATGTTTATCCCATTTAGCAAAAAAAAAGGTTTTATCAGTCGATGAACGAGTGAAATCCTATCATCTTGCTTTGTTGTTTCACATTTATCTTACTCATTAATGTAAATAGAAACGTCAAACAACATTTGTGTCGAAACCATGCTCACTGACCAGTAGCAATCATAGATTGGCTATAGAAACAAGGGTTCAGCAAAAAATCAATGAAAGCATTCTGTGAGAATTAATTGGCTACATAGAATTTGTAACAAAGAGCAGTATATATTTTGTTATTTGTAGATTGTGTGCCATATCTAACATAATTTATAACATATTTATGTATAATTCTGTACCTTTTTTCCCTCTGGGAGTCAGTTGTTAGACATTTCCCAGCATGCTACTGGCAGTTGTGGCCTTGGCCTTGGGCACAGGTTGGAATAAGGAGGACATTTCAGTTTGGAGCACAGAGGTAAATATTAACTATGCATTAGGAGGCAGTGGAGTTTAGAGCGCAGCACCTAGGGAGAAGCCAGCCCTTCATCCTCCCCTCTGTGCTGCACAATCTTTTCCCTACTCTGTAAAAGGAAGAGATTGGGCCAGATTGGTGTTTGTCAAGTTTTTGACAAGTCATGTTTGTACATGTTAGATACAACACACAATTATAACTATGACTTGGTTCAGAAGTGTTTGCATGCATGTGTGTGTGTAAAAGAAATTTGCATAAAGCAATGCCTTTATTATGCATGGTGCTCTCTGGCATTTTTCATTTGCTTTCATTCATTTGTCCTGTCCCGGTTCGTTTTGTAAAATGATGGTTAGAACTGTGCATTAACTCGACAGCCCACTAACGGCTACCACACACACACACACACAGACGGCAGGCCTGACTGTCAGAGGATTGCTAGGATCATCCATTCCTGAAGGCCTCAGATGATGACACATTCCGCAAGTATGTGTCTTTGTGCCACAGGTTCCTGGTCACGGGGTCCTGCTCAGATATGTACACAGCCAGTGAGGTCCTCTGGAACACGCACCTCAGACCTTATCACTTCCCTCCTTCCAGGGCTGGGACACAGTGTCCTGACCCAGGGTTGGTCACTGTCCTCACTCGAAGGTGTAATCCCTCTTCTGGGCCCTCTCCACCATTCAGTACTTCTGCCTCATGCTACAAGTACATTTCTTTACATCCGATCTCTCACTGGCATTTTTCAAAAGCCAGAAGCAAGCCAGGCATTGTGACACACACCTGTATCGCAGTATCCTACAGGCTGAGGCAGAAAGATCATGAGTTGGAGGTCAGTCAGGGCTACATAGCTAGCTCAAGGCAGGCATAATCTATATAGCAAGATCTTTCCTCAACAAGTAAATAAATAAACATACCAGAGACATGTTTTATTCAACACTGAATCTCAACCATCTCTCACCCCTATCTCAGGCTTCTGATTTGAGGCAGAGTACATCACAAATCTAATCAAGCACTTTTTGAACAAATAAGAAAGGGAAGGAGAAGAGGGAGGGAGAGAAGCACTACACTGTGTGCCCTGGGCACGTGTGGCTGAGTCACACCCTGTCGACCCAGATGTAAAGCATCTCATCCACTCCTGCTCATAAAACCTTAGAGACTCAAGGCTCTGGATTCCAAGCCCATGTGAGTTTGGAATACCTGACACTCTCCCTGGCCTCCTCCCACTGTGGGGTAGCCAGGAAGTCCCATTTGGACCCTTCCTGCCACCCAAGGCAGATCTTTCCTGTCACAGAGGCCTTGGGTTCCAATAGGAAGGGGCTGGCTATGGAGCTAGTCAGGTCTGAGGCTAGGCCTCCACGCAGCACTGTGTGACCTCAGTGGGTCTTACAATCGAGGCCTTACTCTTCGTCTCTTGAAACTGAATCTCTGCCTGCCTTCCAAGGTGCTGTGAGGAGTCAACCTAGTAAGAGTCAAGTGCCTGTACTCCTGTCCTGGGAGCCAGGCTTTCTTCCCCACTGCTCCCCTGCTTTTGGACAGCCATGACTAATACAGTGGCTTTCCTTTTGCAGAGCCAGAAGGGGTCCCCAGACCGCAGACTGTCTGCTGTTCTGTCCCAGGGTGCTTTGAGTCCTTCTCCAGGCCATGTAGCAGCCACCTTTGCCCCTCTTCCCAGATCTGCCTCTCAGTGTGTGTCAGTCAGCAGGGCTGGGGATGCCAACTGCTCCCCTGCCCTGGGGCCCTGACCATGCTGTGGATTGCAGTCCCTCACCTGGTTAACCAATAGCCAGAGCAGCTGCACACATCTGGCCCCATGACCAGTCTTATGCTTCCACACTGCTGAAAGTGTAGCCCAGAGCAGCACACTTTTGCCTGGAATGGAACGGGTGCCATCCAGAGTCACCAGAGTCCTCTGATTAAGACACCAAGCCAGGAAAACTGTACTGAATCCATCTTAGCCCTGTGGCTAAGTGCTCAGGTGACCTTAAGTCTCAGTTTGGTGACTGGTGAACTGGGAGAGACAGACTGTCACGGCAGCCAGCCCACTGGAACTATCTTTTCATGGATCTGTGCCCCACACTGGAGAAGCTCCCTGGGTTTGGGATCCTACTCATTCCTCCCTAGGTGCCCAGATCCTTGCCCAGGCCCTACCTAGCAACACCAAGGACTCACTGCTGCTTCCTAAACCAATGGATAAAATGCTACTGTCCCTCCAGGCCCTGCCATGTGCTATATGTGAGGGTTGTATGTTTATCAACTAATGTCATCATCCTCAAAACAGCCCTGCTCTACAGATGAGAAAAGTGAGGCCCCAAAAGAGAAGAACCTTGTCCAAGCTCCCACAGTTAGCAAATGAGAAGGCCAGGCATTGAACTCTGACAATTTACTGTTTTTTAATTTCCAGGTCCCCTATGGCAAGGGTAGCCTGAGATATCTCATAACAAAGATGAGAGAATGCCAAGGCCCCTCAGGGCTTGAGAGGGCACTTGCACTCCAGACTATTTGGACACAGTTCTAAGAGTTCTTTGGGGGAAAATAAATGTTTTTCAACAATGAAATCCATGAGGAAATGGTGGTGGGGCAAGGGAAGGGTGGGGTATCATGAAATGAGATTGGTTACCTATTGACAATTGTTGGAGCTATAGATATGTGAGGTTCTTTCTGCCATGCTCTCTTCCTTTGTATGGGCTTGTGCTTTTCTGTAACCAAAAATTTTAGTTTTCTAAATAAAATAAAATGGAGCCCTGATAGGCCAACACCTTGCCAGACATCTTGTGTGTTTTCTTCCCAGCTCCCTCCTTTCTTTTAAGCCACCTCTGAGAGTCCCCCAGACAGTTTTATGTAACTGTCTCTCTCATCTTGCCTTTCTCTTTGTCTCTGTGTCTATCGTTTTCTCCAGCTCTCTGAAAATTAGGGAAAAGATTATAGCAACAGGCAAACATACACATCCTGTTTTTGTCTCATCTTGTGCCATTGTCTCCCAAGGCCTCCCTCTCTCTGTTCTTTTCTTCTTGCCTTGACCGCTCCATCCATCCTGAGCTTATGTCCACCTAGGCATGGTCAGTCCCTGACTGGTGCCCACCATTAGAAGATGTGTGTGGGGTGTTTCCATGCAAGTCTGAGAGACTCAGACAATGCTACCATTTAAAACACTGGTGCTAAAAGAAGACAAAAGAATGCTTTTCTACTCCCCACCTGTTAGAATTTGAATCTTAAATGTCCCCCAAAAGCTCTTGTGTTGAGGTTGGTCCCCATCTGGTGGTACTATCAGGAGGTGGAGCCTCACTGAAGGAAGTAGGTCACTGGGAATGTGCCCTTGAAGAGCAGAGTGGCATTCTGACCTTTTGTTTCTTGGCCACCGTGAGGTGAGCTGCTCTCCTCCACCACATACTTCCACCATCATGTTTTGCCTTGATTGCTGAAGGCCCAAAGGCAGCAGAGCCAAGCAACCACAGACTGAAACCCCAAGCCACAATAAATTTTTCCTCCTTTTGAACTAATTTCCTCAGGTATTTTAACATACTACCATTATTACTGTCCAATAAAGCAACTCACTGTCATATCTTCGCACTGAATGTCATGTATCATGTGAGT
This sequence comes from Dasyprocta punctata, assembly GCA_004363535.1. Taxonomy (NCBI): domain Eukaryota; kingdom Metazoa; phylum Chordata; class Mammalia; order Rodentia; family Dasyproctidae; genus Dasyprocta; species Dasyprocta punctata. Next base: position 5,442 of record RJWM01007570.1, on the reverse strand, counting down.
CATTATCTCACCTAACCCTTTCACAGCCTATGCAGCATGTACTCCCACTTCACAGAAAGCAAAACTGAAGTTTTGGAGAGGTTAGGTAAAACCCCAAAGTCGCTCAGCTATGAGTGGTAAAGCTGGAATTTAAATGCTTCTTATATTTTCTAAGCAAGAAATATTCAGGCACTAAAAGCACATTTAGGATATTTATAAAGGTTTCACATCTGGGGCCCTCAGCGGGGACAGTGGCCCTGTACTCTTGGCTAACAGATAAATCTGAACAACATGCTCAGGTCTGTGTCTGTCTTGTGAAAAGGGCTATAAAACATTGGAACATATCCCATGAGACAAGCATGATGGGGAGGAGTCCTGAGGGATGGATGGGGGCTGGCCTCACAGGAATGCCAGAGGCCCAGACAGAGGGCATGACTGACACAGGGGTGGGTCAGGTTCTCTGGAGCCAGACACAAGGCCATTGCCTGCTTTCTGGGTATCTATTGTTCAGTGTCTCATAGGCTCCCTCGTCCAACTGTGCCAACTGCATACCACTACTATATGGTCCTCCTCTGGGGTCCTCATCTCAGGAAGGGTCACAACACATGCCTGCCGCACCACATCAGACTCCCAGCACCACCCTCCTCTGCTTCCTCTCCAATCCCTGCTGCATCCAGTCGTGTCTGCCCACACCCACAGTCACCACCTTTGTCTCAGCCACCGTTATCTTCACTGAGATTGTCACAGTAGTCTCCTGTCCCTTCTCTAACCTTCAACTCATTTTCTACCCAGCAGTCCAAAAGGATCTTCCAGAAACTCCACATTGACCACATCAGTCCTTTCTTGCCTCAGCCTTTCCTCTTCTATCCCAGCCATGGAGCCCCATGAAACCAGATCTCCCAGATTCTCCAGTTCCATTTTCCCACCCACCTCTGGCTGACTCTCAGTGCTCTCTGTACACCCGTCCTTCAAGACAGCCCTCTGGTCTGATCTTCTTTCCTGCGTCTGGGTCTCCATGTATCTTTTCTAAGGACGCTTATCACACCTGAATATGTTTTTATGGCCCCCTCTCCATTCTTTATCCTCCACTGTATCCCTCAATGTTCTAAACAGATACTATGACACCAGGAAGCAGTGATCCAATCATATTTTCCTGAAAATAAGACCTAATCAGAGATCAAAAATGCCAGCCCCAATCAACATATCATTGCCTCCCTTACCATTATGCAGCAGCCAACAAGCAAGAGAAAAGTGAGGTACAACCTTCTGCATGACACTGGCCATCACCATGGTAACAACCAGCTATTAATCACAGCTGGAGTTTATTTTTCAGTCAGGTCCCTTTTTAAGGAAACACAGTATTTCTTTTTTTTGGGTGTGTGTGTCACTGGGGATTGAACTCACAACCTTGCACCTGCCAGACAGACGCTTAAGCCACTGAGCCAAACTCCCAGTCCTGGTTTTTTCAGGCAGGGTTGCACTATGTAGCTCAGGCCAGCCTTGTGCTTGTGTTGTAGCCCAAGCCAGCCTCGAATTCACAACGCTCCTCCTACCTCAGCCTCCCGAGTGCTGGGATTAAAGGCGTGCGCCACCACACCTGGCTCAACACAGTATTTCTTGTTATATCTTGGAGTCGCCTTTTCAGTTCTTGGATCGTAAGCATTTACAGGTTAGAGTAAGAATTCTTAATTACTCTCCTCTGGGCAGGGATTTACAGATCTATAGTCTTTCTCATTCTTGTTCTCATGTGGCCTTCACAAAGCTGTGGGTTAACCTCATTTCTGTTAGAGTGGTTATTTTAAGAAAGAGAACATAAAAGAGGTGTTAGTGAGGATGTGGAGAAAGGGGAACTCTTACATGCTGTTGACAAGAATGTAAATTAATGCAACCATTTTGGAAAAGAGTATGAAGGCTCCTCAAAAATTAAAAATAGCACTACCACAAGAACCAGTAGTCCCACTATTGGGTACATATCAAAATAAATGAAATTGGTATATCAAAATAAATGAAATTATATATCAAAAAGATTCCATGTTTACTGCAACACTATTTATAATAGCGAAGATACAGAATCAGCTTAAAGGTCCAAACAATGGATGAATGGATAAAGAATGGAATATTAATCAGTCTTGAAAAAGGAAATCCTGTCACTTGAGAAATGTGGATAACCCAAAAGACATCACGTCTGAGTGAAATTAGCCAAACACAGAAAGACAAATAGTGTACTGTGTGAACACATTTATATCTGGATTCTAAAAGAGGCTGATCTCATAGGACAGGGTAGAACAGTACCTACCTGAAAGAAGGGAGGAGATAGCAGTGGGGTGATTAGTGGCTACAAAGCTATAGTTAGATAGCAGGGATAGGTTCTGTGTTCCGTTCCACAGAAGGACAACTATAGCTAACAATAAGGTATTACATATTTCAAAATAGGTAGAAGGGCTTTTTAAAGTGTTCTCACCATGAAGAAATGATAAATGCAGGCGGTGATGGATATACTAACTATCCTGATTTGATCAATGGGCAATATATGCATGCATCAAAACATCAGGTTGTACCCAATTAAGTATGTAAAATGAGAAAGTATCAATTAACAGTAAAACTGTGGGTGAGGTAAAACAGAGGCTATTACACTCAATTAACAGATGAAGAAATTGAGGCCAGAACCTGCAGAGCCAGGATTCAAATCCAAAATCTAACTGCACATCTGGGCTCTGCTCACTCCACTCTGTGACTCTAAACTGAAGAAGAAAGGAAATCTATTCACTGATCCAAGAGGATCAGTGATTCTGTCCTCCATGCCAGCCTGCCTGCGAATGACCTACACCATGCCCTTCTCCCAGTTTCCACTCGTCACCAACATCAAAGAAGACGGTTGCTCAGAGCACACACTGTCCCGCCTGACTAGTCCCAGCCCAGTCCCTGAACACATACCTCGCATTTGCGGCAAGCATCTTGCTGAGGAGCACGGCCCACAGGCGTGGTGGTCACAGCACTGGCAGATGAAGCTCCCCCGGACCGTCTTCTGGGTTCCTAAGGTTCTTGGTTACGATGGCTTCTGTTAAGCTGGTCTTCTCTTCAGTTTTCTCTGCAGTGCCGAAAAACCGAGAACAGGCAAACATCCAGTCAAATATTTACCTGAGAAGTGAAAGCAGGCGGGCAGCCCTCTTCCTTATTTCACAATTTGGCTAGCTCTTCTTCTCTTCCTTCTCTGCTCTTGCTGCAAAAGCATAAACTTCTCTCCTTATTGCTTCTCCCATGACCCTTACTGCTGTCCCTTTTAGTCCCTGCTGTATGCACTGGCTCCTGAGCTCTCAGAGCTTTGCCCAGAAGCTGTGCTCTTTTGACAAGCTGTAAAAGTTATGACAGGCAATAAACTAGGATTCTGGGGCTGGGGATGTGGTTCAGTGGTAGCGTTCTTGCCTTGCTTGCACAAAGCCCTGGTTTTGATCCCCAACACCGCCCCCCTGGCAAAAAAAGCTAATAAACTAGAATTCTGCTTCAAGGCAATAAACCAGAACCACTGGCTCATGGTCTCCTAGGATATTTGGTGGCCCATTGCTAGGAGAAGGGGTTGGAGACAGGTTCAAAACTAAACCCACCCTCATGGCAGAGTGAAGTAGTTACTTCTAGGTATTCATCTCCCCACGTGGAAAGCAAGTCTGTTGCTGGGTAGGGTCTTTCCAACTAGGGCCATCCTCTGGGTACTCAGGCATCTAGGAGCAAACGCAGGATAAGGTGTTACTGGGGAATGTGTGTGGAAGCCGTGGGCCAGCATGGTTAAGAAGCAAGGGTGTCTTTGCCACTTTCTTCTCCATCTGCTGGTTTTACTCCAACTCTCTAGATGGAGTGGCTGTCCCCCACTGACTGTCCATTCACAGACTAGTCCAGAAGCAATAAACAAAACCAGTAACATGCAGATCTTATCTGTTATAGCAGCTCACATCACTCTGTCTGATATAGCATAGAATGTAGACGGCTTGTTTCAAGGTCCAAGTCCATGATCCATTTACCACCAGCTGGAACACCTGCTCAGCAGCACTGGATTCGTGCATTAAATCCTACCCCAAACATTGTGTCTGCCACAAAATGTCTCCTGATCATCATGACACAATCTTCTTAGCTTCATCCAGATCCCTCTTGGGTCACACACATAGACATTCTGTGTTTGTCATCTACACACATTTATAAAGATCCATCTGGCACTATGGTTCAGAGTGTATACTGGGAAGCTGAACTTACCACTGAATAGTTTTCTATCAATGGGCAAGCTACATCACCAACCTCTCTGAGTTATATACCCTTTTTATAGACATGTGAAGGTAAAAGGATCTAGCACATATAAAATGCTAAGCAGAATCCCTGCCACATGATAAGCACTCCAAGCACATCAGCTATGACTGGGCACCTACTGTGTGCAGGTACTGGCTGAGAGGCTGAGTACGTAGTCATATCACAGTGAGTTGTGTTCAAGTTCCAGATCCCCCAATTGATCATAGGGACCATGGAAGCTATGACCAGATCTGAATCAGTACAATGTCTGGCATATAGGGAAGACACCATAAATGCTTGTTTTCAAAATGAAAAAGATACAAGAAAGATTAAAAAGTACAAAGATTAAGTGCAACAGAGCTTTCTTCCTGGATTCCTACCAGCAAAGAAACCCTATGAATGCACTTGCTCCGGATCTGAACTCTGCTTTGCTAGAAGGGGTATTTCTTCTTCATATATCTTAGCCAGATCAGAGGGCAGAGCCGCAAAGCTTTGCTCCCTCCAGGCAGGTGGAGACGCTCTCTCTTCCAGGAGCACCCATCTGTTGGTTGCTTCCTGCAGCGCAGGCTTCGTATGGACATTTTCGGTTCTTGGGTGATCAGGGCAGTTTTGCTCCAGTTCTGCAATTATTCTCTTCATACTACCAAGAAAGAGCCAATACTGAATTGCCCCTGGCCACCCAGGGAGACTGGGAAGGCAGCCACATTCAAGTAAAGAAAAGCGAAGACGCCTGTTCACAGATGTTTATGTTCAGGGAAATTTCATCCACAGAAATAAGGACCCATTTTGGAGGGGCTGCCCAACCCCACAAATGGCCCCTTCTGAACCCAGTGGCCACTCTATGTGGTGGACTTCTTCCTCCCCTCTCAGGTTTTCTCATTTTAGTGCTGAATCCAAATAGAACTTGACATGCATCTCAGCAATATTTCAACATTTTATTTCTCTCCACAGTGCCAACCTATGCAAGCCTCTATCAGTATTGCTTCTTCTATCCAATGTATATTAATTCCTCTTTCCAGTTTTGGAGAATTTGAAAACTGTCTCTGAGTTCATCCAGGTTATTGTTTAAAACATTCAATAGAACAGGGCCCAACTGCTGGGTGTAGTGGCACATACCTTTAATCCCAGCACTTGGGAGGCTGAGGTGGGAGGAATGCTGTGAGTTCAAGGCCAGCTTGGGCTACAATGCAA